>JAYKQN010000005.1:26937500-26940000 GCA_036785175.1 Eupleurogrammus muticus
GTTCAGGTCTGTGATTTTATTATTTATCCTCTAATCACATCTCTCTGTCAATTTTCTCAACAGGATGTGGAACATCTTCCTTGTTAGTTATACACCCACCATTACTTAGAAATTAGTTAGATATATATATACACACATATATATATACATAGATATGTATATCTATTACTTAGAAATTAGTTAGTTATTAACAAACCATTAGTTAGTTATAGATTAGTTAGTTTAAAACTAACTATTCCATCACCAATGTCTGGACTCCGGATATATATATATATATATATATATATATATATATATATATATATATATATATATACAGAAGTTACAGAACATAATTATATATATTTATATAAAGGCCAAGTCATTTTTTGATGAAAGTGAGATTTTATACAAAGGCCAGTTTTTATCTTCTTCAGCTTTTATTTTCTTTTCTTTATTCTGTAGCTGCAGTAACAGACAAATTTCCCCATTGTGGGATCAATAAAGTTATCTTATCTTATCTTCATTTTCCCCACATATTCCACTCTAAATAGGGGGTTAAAAACATAATTTATTCACTCAGAAGGGTTTTTATACAGCAGATATATTTAATTCAATTGTATTTGTATAGCCAAGAATCACAAATTCACAGATTTTCACCAATGGGTTTTACAGTTTGTACAAAAGCAACACACAATGTTCCCTGTTCTTACAGCCTCACATCATACAAGGTGATGGATGGATGGATGGATGGATGGATGGATAGATGGATGGATGGATGGATGGATTGATGGATAGATGGATAGATGGATAGATGGATAGATGGGTGGGTGGTTGGACGGACAGACAAACAGACGCTGTATGCAGGGATTGTTTAATGTAAAATTATTTTTATTTCTTAACCCTCATTTAGAGCAGAATATGTGGGGAAATTGAAGATACCTCACTTTCATCAAAAAAAAAATCCATCACCAATATAGGGATGAAGCTCCTACAGTAAATCCCTTTATATCTATCTATCTATCTATCTATCTATCTATCTATCTATCTATCTATCTATCTATCTATCTATCTATCCATCTATCTATCCATCTATCTATCCATCTATCTATCCATCTATCTATCCATCTATCTATCCATCTATCCATCCATCTGTCTATCCATCTATCTATCCATCTATCTATCCATCTATCCATCCATCTATCCATCCATCTGTCTATCCATCCATCCATCACCTTGTACGATGTGAGGCTGTAAGAACAGGGGACATTGTGTGTTGCTTTTGTACAAACTGTAAAACACATTGGTGAAAATCTGTGAATTTGTGATTCTTGGCTATACAAATACAATTGAATTAAATATATCTGCTGTATAAAAACCCTTCTGAGTGAATAAATTATGGTGAGAAACACAACAAAATGTGTGGCACACAAACAGAGAGAGAACAAACTAGAAGGCTAGTGAACACTTTTGAATGCATGGATTTTTATTTTTTTGGACCCCCCCCCCCATTTAGAGCGGAATATGTGGGAAAATGAAGAAGCCTGCGGGCAGACGTGAAGCCTGATCCCGTGGAGCCGAGCGTGGAGGCCCAGACCAGCGAGGCTGATCCCCCCAGCTTTACGGGGGGGGGGCAGCGACGGCACAGAAACAGCTTTTAATCATGTCTCTTCAGGGAAATTCAGGTCAACGTATGTTTTCCTAATTTTTTTTTTTTTTTACATGAGGAGAAATGCGAGGCAGCTTATTACCAAGGTACTGAGAGCCCAACTGATGTAGACAGTGATATTTAGGAGGAAAAAGAAAATTATATTTTGTACAAAAACAACGTCTGGCTGGCAACAATCCTCCATGTTTGGTTATTAAATAGCTGTTATAAAGATGTATAATGACCACAGTGGTGGATATTATGAGCCGGGGTTGTTCTACTTGTGTTATCTTGACCTGTTTGGTCTAATGTCGGCTGTTCTCAGCTATAACTGGACATCGGGTTTAGTTTTTCTGTTCATAAATAACTTCTAACGTTGGAATATTGAACTTGAATATAGAAAAACAAAGGGACAGATTAGATTAAAATGCACGGAAAATGTTTGGTGCCAGTTTGGTTGATAAAATATGTGTCGTTCTGTTAAAAATAATGATCCAAGCCGCTTTTTTAGGCCTTGACGGTAGATAACTGTGAACACATATAGATCATTGTGATGTCACTTATATAACATTAAAGAATAAAGTGACTTTTGGTCAATTCCTGAACATTCTAGTGTGACTTTAGTCAATTTTAAACCTGGATTAAACTGTCCTTTCATTCCATAGTGAAAACTCTAAACTGACATTACCTGCAGTTAAATTAAACTAATGTCAGGTCCCTTTTTCTTCACTTTCCCAGGTTTTCTTTGCCTGTTTTTTTATTTAGACAGTTTTAATGACTTAACTGAATGATATTACTTTCCATCTAGCCCCTGATTGCTTTTAAACAGTTGTTCAATACAGAAAATTCTGTCCATATCATCAGGTTTGAAGT
>JAYKQN010000005.1:26945000-26947500 GCA_036785175.1 Eupleurogrammus muticus
TCTCAGCCCTGGCTAAGTTCACACCTACCAAGGACACTCCACACCATCAACCCAACCCCCTCCCCAACACACTCGGGCACACAGCCCCCCCTCTCCAGCCTGTCCCTCACAGCACTACAGGTGAGGAACAAGCTCAGGAGGATGAAGACGAGGAAGGCTGCAGGTCCAGATGGCATCAGTTCCAGGCTCCTGAAATCCTGTGCAGACGAGCTGAGCAGGATTGTAGGGCATATCTACAACTTGAGCCTGAAGCTGGGGAAGGTGCCACAACTGTGGAAAACATCCTGCGTGGTACCCATCCCCAAAATGCCACACCCCAAGGACCTCAGTGACTACAGGCCGGTGGCACTAACGTCCCACCTGATGAAGACACTGGAGCGCCTGGTCCTCGACCATCTCCGCCCCCTGGTGAGCCCACTGATGGATCCCCTCCAGTTTGCTTACCAGCCTGACATCGGGGTGGACGATGCCATCATCTTTCTCCTCCACCGTGCTCTTTCCCACCTGGAGAAGCCTGGAGGCACTGTGAGAATCATGTTCCTTGATTTCTCCAGTGCCTTCAATACGATTCAACCGGCACTCCTGGGGAACAAGCTGGAGAACACTGGGGTGGACCGTCACCTCACGTCCTGGGTTCTGGACTACCTCACCAACCGTCCACAGTATGTGAGGACACGGGACTGTGTATCCAACACAGTCGTCTGCAGTACGGGGGCCCCACAGGGAACGGTCCTGGCTCCGTTCCTCTTCACCCTCTACACTGCAGACTTCACCTACAAGTCACCAACCTGCCACCTGCAGAAGTTCTCCGATGACTCTGCCATCGTTGGCCTCATTGAGGATGATGACGACAGGGAATACAGAGAACTTACGCAGGATTTTGTCAACTGGTGCCAGCGGAACCATCTCCAGATCAACACGGGGAAAACCAAGGAACTGGTGGTGGACTTCCGTAGGCGGGTATGCAATCCCCCGGCACCAGTGAACATCCAGGGAATGGACATTGAGATGGTGACATCTTACAAGTACCTGGGTGTTCATCTGAACAAAAAATTGGACTGGACTGATAATACAACTGCGCTATACAAGAGGGGCCAGAGCAGGCTCTACCTGCTCAGGCGGTTGAGGTCTTTTGGAGTGCAGGGGACACTCCTTAAGACATTCTATGACTCAGTTGTGGCATCAGTCTTACATTATGGGGTGGTCTGCTGGGGAGGCAGCTTAACAGCTGCAGACAGGAAGAGACTGAACAAGATCATCAGGAAGGCCAGCTCTGTCCTGGGGTGCTCCCTTGACCCAGTGGAGGTGGTGGGAGAGGAAAGGATGATAAGAAAGATATCATCAATGATGGAAAACCACCTCCACCCCATGCAGGACACACTGTCTGGACTGACGAGCTCCCTCAGCAACAGACTAATCCATCCCAAGTGTCTGAGGGAGCGATATAGGAAGTCCTTCCTTCCTACAGCTGTCAGACTGTACAACAAGTACAGCTCGCAGTAACCCCCCCCCCAACAACAACAGAAAAAATGGACAGTGCAAATACATTCTTAATTCATATTTATATATACCTGTATATACCAGTGCAATATTTTTTATTCATATTTATATATACCTGTATATATCTGTATATATTGTTTTTTAATTTAATTTTTTAATTTTTCTTTTCCTTTTTAAATTTTTAAAAACATTTTTGTAACTTTTCTAACTGCTGCTGTAGCACCGTAAATTTCCCCACTGTGGGACAATAAAGGAGCTATCTTATCTTATCTTATCTTATCTTATATACATATATACATATATATATACATATATACATATATATATATATATATACACATATATATATATACACATATATATATATATATATATAGGGCGACACGGTGGTGCGGTGGGTAGCACTGTTGCCTCACAGCAAGAAGGTCGCAGGTTCAAGACCGCCTTGGGCCTGGGTCTGGGGCCTTTCTGTGTGGAGTTTGCATGTTCTCCCCGTGTCTGCGTGGGTTTTCACCGGGTACTCCGGTTTCCTCCCACAATACAAAAAACATGCTCAGGTTAATTGGTAAACTCTAAATTGCCCATAGGTGTGAGTGTGAGAGTGAATGGTGTGTGAATGGTGTGTGTGCCCCACGATTGGCTGGCGACCATCTGGGGTGTATCCCTGCCTCTCGCCTTAACGCGCTGGGATAGGCTCCAGCAGACCCCTGCGACCCCGAAAGGGAATAAGCGGGATAGACAATGGATGGATGGATGGATGGATATATATATATATACACATATATATATATATACACATATATATATATATATATACACATATATATATATATATATATACACATATATACATATATATACATATATATATATTATATATATATATTTATATATATATATACACATACACTTAAGCCCTAAATTATTCATACCCGTATCAAATACAATGGATATCAATTTCAATGGATTTCAATATATACATACTCACATACATATACAT
>JAYKQN010000005.1:26952500-26967500 GCA_036785175.1 Eupleurogrammus muticus
CCATCTAGAGGCTCAAATAGGAACAACAAATTAGTGTGTGAGGCCGGCGATAAAGTCAATTAACTATATCCGCTCCAGAGCGCTATGCCACCGTCAGTTCCAACTTTTACTGACAGCTGAATAAGGACAGGTTTCCAGAGATTCGAGCATTTGGTAAGAAAATGCTAAGCTTGTTTGGGTCGACGTATTTGTGCTACACCGCTAGTGCGCACATCACCACCGCGCGTCCTGTCCCGGGGTCGCCAAGCGAGAGAGAAAGAGGTGTGCCAATCAACATTTATAGTTACTATCAAAATTTAAATTACCCCTGCACTTGTTGATATGACAATTTCTCTGTTATTGTGTTTAAAAATTCAGCAAATATTAAACTGCCATGGTGACATAATTTTTTTTATGTTTCAAATGTAATTTGCACCCAAGAGAACAATTACTTTTCTTCAACTGTTACAAAAAAGTTAAAGTGTTGATTTCAATTTTCAATGTCAATTGAATTTTGATATGCATGTTTCAAATGAACCAAAACATATGCTTAAGATAGCTGAAATTAAAATAAAACAGCAAATGTGAAACACAGAACGGCTTGCTGAAATGTATTTAAATTAATTGCTGTTATATGTAAAGAACGTCCGACAAGGTTGGCCCCCCTACATTTTTAACACACCAAATCTGGCCCCCTTTGCAAAAAGTTTGGACACCCCTGATTTAAACACTTAAATCCAGTTCATTGCACAACGTATTTTACCTGAGGAGCTTGTGTTTAGAGACAAAAACGATGACACACTGACACAGTTTATTTGCCAGCCAACACCCAAATGTAAGCTGCAGAGAGGATGTTATGAACTTGATGGCAGGGGGGTCTCTAGTAGCACACAATTTATTCTGGAAATGCTCCATAATCCAGAAGGTGGGGAGTGTGGTAACATTAATGAATAAAAAATGGTGAGTTTCAATGCTACAGACGAGCTAGAAGTTTTAGAAACCGTCCATATCATATGAGGATTTTTTGTTGTTTGTTGAATAACATAATTTATATCTTCATCACAGACCCACCTGTCAACATCTCAGGATGTGTTGCATTTATTATCTTATTTTACCATTTAATTTGAATCCTATTTTATTATCTCTCCTGACTGAGACTGATTGTGTATCTTAAGTGCCTTTGTGGGCATTATGCATGATACTTGGACACCTTAATTTCCCAATAAAGTTCCTCTAAGCACCTTTGATTCGATTGGTAGAGTATTTTTTTTTTTTCACAGCCTACCTGGTTGGTCATTTGACCAACATGGAGGATGTTATACGCAAACGTAAGAGCAAGTAGCAACGTGTGAACGTGTTGTGCAAGTAGCTCCATAATGACTCAGACGTGATGCCTTTTTCTGCAGAAAGATAAACATCAAATGGACCAATTCTGGCTTGTTTGCAGGCGTGATCTCATAATAACCTTTTTTTTGCCTGGTGTGAACCACATAACCGAAGTATTCGTGTTAAAAAGTTCCCAGTGAAATACAGAAGCTATGGAGAGAGTGACGGACAGACCATATTTACTGAATTTCATGCTCTGTATATTAAAAATCTTGTTTTTTAGACCCTTGCTGCTGCATTCTGTACTAATTGCAGCTTAGCAAATCTTTTTTTTTTCTTGGATAAACTCAGTGCAATAGTCTAGACACAAAAGAAAGCATGCATCAACTTTTGACATTTTCCAGGGAGATGTAAGGCAATATTTATTTATGCTGTTTTCAGACTATATACACACACACACACACACACACACACACACACTGTGCATCAGAACGAAAGAACAACCAGATGCCGTAGGTGGAAAAAAACCTCACGAACAAATAAAACCAAACGTTAACAGAAGCCGATTAATCTCTTAAACCCTGTCAGACCCACCAGCGAGTCCATCCCGTTTGAAGTTCACACGTAGATATGAGCGTTTATGAGCTCTGACTTTTTACGAATTCCAAACGTGTCTGAAACGTGTTTCGATCCTTTTTTATTAGGATATGACGGTAACGACTCTGTAGCAGCTGGAGACCAGAAGTTCTGGGTTTAAAGGCAGTAATATTCCCTCCTTAATGTGTAATGCATCAATAACCAGTGACCATTGGATTCTGGGAAGTTCCAGTCGATCTGCGTCAGCGACGGCAACGAAAGGATGATTCAACATTTTTTAAGGGGGAAGTGGAAGGAATGGTCGGATAAAACTAAAGTAGATCAACACATGATGTTTCACAGGACCATTAAACATTTAAATTAGTTTCTTGCCTGTTATTAAAACTGATTTTGCCCATTTCATAACTACCTCAATGCAATTTATGTGGTTTTCTCTTACATTGTCTTAAATGTTGTGTCCTCCACACATGTCTTTATCAACCAGTAGAAGTAGGAAATTTTAGGGGAAGCAGCTACGTACGGCATCATTATACTGGTTTCTCTGGTTATTAGACAAACCTGTGATATTATTCCGGGGAGCGACGAAACCGGCGTTTCCTCGTCGGCTGGACGTCGTTGTCGTCGTCGTCGTCAGAAAAAGTGTTGTCGACGGGGATGCCCCGACACTCCAGATCACGACCTGTACGAAATAAAAAGAAAGACTCCATCATATCTAGGGTCTCCCTGGCGGTTTCCGATTCCAGTTTCCTATCCTTCACGCTACACTCGTGGCAGTTTTAGGGCATTTCGCCTTCAGATAACCTCCGGTAACCTCCTGGTCAACCCCCCCCACCGCCCCACCCCACCCGGTGACCTCTATCGGGACTTGAGATCTGGCATTCCACGCATGCCGCTCCACGCTGGGATGTCATCGTTTATACAGACAGAAATACAAACACACCTGTTTGCCCTTTAACACTGCTGCTAGCCCATTAGAGGCTGCAGATCCACAGATTGAGTGGTCGGTTTTTACATGAAAATGGATATCATCACCCCAATAAATGAATGGCCTGAGGAAGTTTATAGGAAAACACACAAAAAGAAAAAACACTACCAGGTTCAGAGAATATTATAAATATTAATCATTTCAATCAAAAAGGCCTTGACAGTGGATGAGTGTGGTTATACATATAAAGTTGTGATTTATCTTATTTAACTTTAAAGAATAAAGTGACTTTAGTTTAATTCCTGAACATTCTACTGTGATTTTATTCAACTTTAAACCTGGATTAAACTGTCCTTTCATTCCATTGTGAAAATTCTAAAGTTAAATTAAACTAATGTCAGTTTGTCTGTTTTTCATCACTTTCCCAGGTTCTTCTTTGCCTGTTTTTTATTGAACGTAACTCATCAACATCCGGTTTTTATGACTTTTAGAAACCTGAGATGTGGAGAATTTACAATGGACTGAACAGCATCTTCATTTAATTCATGTGCACAGCACGTTATATGCATATATGTTATTATTGTAGTTTAACTTGTGACATTTAGACTAAATTACTATCAATTATTATAGCCTGAAATACAGCAGCTGTGTATGAATTTCATCTTCTGTACATAATTTTTTTTTGGAATAAACCAATAGTCTAGAAACAAAAGAAGCATGCATCAACTTCGATGACTTTTTAAAAGCCTAAATGGACTGAGCTTCCTTTACTTATTTTTATTTGGCTGCATATTTATTTAATTATGTGATATGAACAGCACTTTCTATTAATGCTATTATGAAAGAATAACTTGTGAACTAAATTACTATTAATTATTATAGCCTAAAACCTTTTTCACTTACCAGTAGAAAATAGATTCAAGAATCATGTCATTTAATCCCGTTTCGGGCAAAAAAATCCTATAGAACATAAAAAGTCGGATCCTTTGAGTCAGGATTAAGGTGATTTAACAAGATGATTTAGGACAAAAACTCCCTTTCGTTAATAAAATGACTAAAGCCATTATTTTAATAGTGCGACAATATGTCAGATGAACTGATTAGGAGAAAAAACAAGTTAATGAGCTAACAATTATAGAGTAGAGTGAAGCATTACCATACATATGACCATGATTCCCTCTCTACCTCCATTATCGCTCTTTTGCAGGTGACATGCTTCCTATTTTTTTTTCACCCCAAGATCAGATGCTAAACCCGGAGGGAACAGGTCAAAGAGAGAGAGAGAGAGAGTTTCTTCTTTGTTTTCTGTTGTTCTGCCCTGTCATTAATCTCTCTTATCAGGCCACAGCAATATCAGAACAAAGCCTGAGGCACGAAGGGTTAACGGCGGCCAAGCGTGTCGCAGTAGCAGACTATGGCGAGGAAAGTTTGAGTAAGAACCCACACACATGCTTTTTAATGCAATTCAGCGTCTGAACCACACCGAGTGGACATCTGAAAACATCAGAACAACCCCAATCTGGATCTTTTTCAGATTTCCCGACATCACAGATAAAGTGTTGGTTACGTTTGTGTGTTGTTGCTGTTCAAAACTACAAACATGGCTCCTAATACATTTACTATCATTTGCAGCTTTATGGCCAAATTTAAGATTAATGCATGAATTCAGATGTATCCACAAATCATATATATATATATATATATATATATATATATATATATATATATACACATATACATATATATACATATATATACATATACATATATATACATATATATACATATACATATATTAATACATATATACACATATATATACACATATATACATATATATATACACATATATATATATACACATATACATATATATGTATACACGCTGAATACACACACACACACACACACACACATATATACATACACACACACACACACACACATTTTATATATATATGGATCCGCCACTGCACATGTTGCACAAAAAGTTCTTTCAAGCAGGTATTTGAAATTTTGCTTATCAGCCACTGCTGGTCCAGCATGGTGTTGCAGGTTTAAAGGCAGGTCACATTCATGTAGTGTCCCCATGTAGTCTGAGGTATTTGTTTCATCGAATCGTATGGAAGGTTGTTTTATTATTATTTTTTTTGTTTTAATGTATAACCAGCAGACAAAATTATCCAGGTAAAAGAAACAATCTAGCTTAGTGTAGCTGGGGCCTACGTTTCTAAATGCATTAGCCAAACTGGGCTGGAGCTCACCGAGAAACTCAACAAATGTCAGCGAAGTCCCACACTCTGCGGTGTTTACTTTAAATAACGTGTGTGTTTACTGAAATAGTAAACTCACAAGATTATTATGGGACATTTCGTATGTTTCATCCCCTTAAAATTTCAAGAAGTTGGTCATGAATTCATTAATCAATAGGACGAAGGACGAGGAACATAAACAAAAAAAGAATAACATGCATTAGGCATTTATTTAGTAGTATAAAGTAAATATCAACTTTATTTTATTGTATTCGTGACTAATTTCCTCCACATTTGTAGTGGCCAAGAGAGAAACGCCCAGACTGATTTGTTGGACAACGACAAATGGATATCACGCAATCCTGGAAACACAAAAAAGCTTATGTGGGGGGGGGGCAAGCTTATAAAGGCACAATGACACTATAATTAGTTCTGCATGTTTTTCACTGACATGCTGAAACCACAAAAAAAAAATAGTAAAATCCTTTTACAGTGTGATCCAAGACCCACACTGAGCACAATCTACAACCTGCATTCGTCATCTCTGAAGCCCCCCCCCCAGGGGCGTGTGGGACTGAGAGAAAGTGCAGAAATTAAATGATAAAAAGGACAAAAACACAACATCTGTGTTCCTTTGCAACTGCGTTATCCTCTCGGGGGGTAAGTCGGAGTTTGGCTCTGAAACACGATCGCAGTCTGGGATATCCCAGCAGAATGCAAAGGGGGGGGGGGTGCATGAGTCAGCAGATGTGACGTCATGTGACGCTGCCTCTGCATGACACAGGAAACGGGAGGAGGAAGAAGAAGAAGAAGAAGAAGAAGAAGAGGACCACCTCGCTGTCGGCCGTCTTGAAGCAATCAGGCAGCAGGCCTTCCCAGAACTCTGCTACCCAAAGGGTTCATTCTCAGCATGTGTCTGCGTTTAAGCTTGTGTTTAAACACCCCCCCCCAACACCCCCCTGGCTTACCTAATCAATTACTTCCAATCGTCACATTATTGAGACAGCGCAAAAAGCCCCGACACCCGACAGCTCCTCTCAGCCCCGTGCGCCATCACTGAGTCAGACGCTGACCTATGACATCACAAGGAGTTACGGGAAATGAGCGGAAACTGGCGGCGTTCGCCACTGGCCCCGCCCTGTTCCACCAGGACACGGAGCAGGCGCGAGTGAGCGAGTGGAATATTGGGAGCGCACGTACGGGGCGACACAATGTGTGTACGCTACAACAATACGTTTCTATGTATGTGACCAATGAGAAGGTCCATAATGCAGAGTTGCTGCAGTTCAGGTCTTTTATAACCACGTATATATAATATGTAAAAACATATATAGAGCCTAACAATTCATTCATAAGACCTAGCACCAAGCAAAAATGTTTACATATTTGTATTTAATGTGTACAACTTCCAAAACCACACCTGTAATAGTTAGAGCATTGCGAATATGATCTACTATAGCGAAATGTATAATAAAAAATGATAATTTGCTGCAGGCTATATTTTACATTTATACCATGTAAAAATATATATATATAGCTATACATCTATTTCACAGACCTAGCACCAGGCAAAAACTTTTTACTGTATATATTTGTATTAAATGTGTACAACTTCCAAAACCACACCTGTAATAATTAGAGCATTGTGAAAATGTACTATAGCGAAATGTATAATAAAAAGTGATTATTTGCTGCAGGATTTTCTTCAAGTTAAGTTCAGGTCTTTTTATAGCCATGAATATATATTATGTAGAAATATACCATGTAAAAATATATAGAGAGCTTTACACCTATTTCACAGACCTAGCACCAGGCAAAACATTTTTTACTTTATATATTTGTATTAAATCTGTACTACTTCCATATAAAACATGTTTTCACCAAAACCGTATGTGTAGTAATTAGGGCATTGTGAACATTTTCAAGAATAAATGCATACTATGTCTATATGAATGAAGGTGGATTGTTAATGTGGAGATGCTGTTTTCTGGTAAAATATGAATATTATAGTATAGCTACATTATTTAATCAATATAATAGTGGTTGACCAATTTTTTTAGGAGAATGCGATGCAGAGAAGTTACATACCGCACAAATTTTAAGACCCAGATATTGAATTTCACTGTTTTATTTCTACAGTTATAATTTCAATGGTTTTAAGGTTTTTTTTAGACCCCGCAGGAACCCTGAAAATGACCTCGAGCGATACTGCATCTGCACTATCAAGATAGGAAGCTTTTAAGACTGAAGGTTTTTCACACGTCCGTCAAACTCACACACACACAAGAAAATCCTTTGTATTTCACTCCAAGTAATTAGAGATCCAGAAGGTGATTTTCAGACTGATCATCATCGTTGTTTTATCAGCATCGCCATCATTGATGGAACATGAGTAATGATCAATTATTCAGTCTGCGTTGGCAGGGAATGGTTTGGCTTAGGGGCAGTGAAACACACACACACACACACACACTCACACACACCTGTGAGGAGGATGGTTGGTTCCAGTGATGGATGGATGCTCTGATCCGTCTCCTCTCGTCTGTCCTGGCTGCCTTCATCACCTTGAGTTGCATCATTGTCACTAGAAGGAAAAATGACAGCGAAACGATAAATTCACCGGCGTCTGCTTTTTGTTTTTTCTCATTAATTGTTAAGGTAATTTCTCCGCTCCAAAAACATTCAATCCACTAAGAAGTGCACACAGAAAATGAAAACTGTGCCTTAAAACAACATTAATCCCACCCGTCAAAGGAGAGGCTCATTAACATAAATCAGACAAACACAATACGACCTGTTCTCTCTCAACTCCAGAGAGAAGCTGTAAAACATGCACTGGGATGATTTTCTTATTCTTAAAACCACAAATATCTTCTTAGGAATTTCACAAATTAAAATAAAACCAGGAAAAATTTACACTACAGGAGCTTTAAATTGGTATTTGTTAGACAGTTTGAAAGATTCTTTCTATAATAAGATGAGTTTTTTTATTTTAGTGTCCCTAAGGCAAATAGAGCTGCGCCCCCCCCCCCCATGGTGCTTATTCCTATGTAAATCAGCTTGATTATTAGGCTTATTAGCTGACTGGGTGCAGGCCCTGAGGCTGTAGCTTCGCCAGTAATCCAGCCTTGTGCAGACTAAATATACTTCTCACAATAAGTTAGGGATAGTGGGGGCTGTCTTTGTTACTGCAGACATTGTCAGGGGTTATAAATAATAAACCAATGCAACTATTGTTTCCTGTCATTCATTATAAGAAACATCAAAAGGGACATTTACTCAATTTAAAACCAAATAGGACACGAACAGTGACAACTCACGGTTAGCAAGATGAGAAAGTCCCAAAAACATTAACTACAGTTTAAACAAGATTTTATCATAACTCTAAAAATGTACATTTAAAAATTCCATTTAATCCATCTAGACTATAAAACTAGCCGATAGCATGTACTTGTATTTATTTATTTATTTTTTTACATTTTTAAGAGAGTTAAATTATTATTATACCAAGTTTTAGGGTTACACCACATGACAGTTTTTTGCATTGTCCCATATACTGTATAGACGTATCTGTACATAATACATAAGGAATTACAGTACAGCTATATCAGATATACATATATATATACATATATGGATTACATACACATATATACACATATATATACACATATATACATATATATATACATATATGGATTACATACATATATATACACATATATACACACATATATATACATATATATACACATATATACATATATACATATACACACGTATATATATAAATAAACACATATAGAGATATATGTATATAGATAGACAGATAGGTAAATAGATATTAATCACTAAATGCATAGGAAAGTATAGTATAGCTATATCAAACTTGGTTTAAGGACATTTTGAAGTCATTTTTTTACCTAGGGGGTTTAACTATCTAGTACCAAGAGTATCATCACATGACACTGTCCTATATATTGTATAGATACAACGGTACCTAGTATATGTGTCACTAAATACATAAGAAATCACAGTACAGATATAGCAACCTTGGTTTAAGGATATTTAGAAACAGTCATAAGAGAAGAAAACTGTCTGATACGAGGATTTCACCACAAGACATTTTTGTGAGTAGTATATATATATTTCACAAAAACATGTGCTGGAGAACAGCAGGAGTTGTGCGGACCTTTGTTCCTTCTGCTGGTCCTGGTTCTGCTGGAGCTGGCGGACGGTGTCCTGCAGGGTTCTGATCTTGGCCTTCTTCTCATTCATCACCAGCACGAAGCGGGAGTACAGCTCCCTCTCCAGCATCTCCTTATCCTGTACCTGCTGCTCAAGCCTGGCGACAAAAAACACAGGAAAACACACAAAAGTATGTTAAAAAAATGAATATTCATGTTTGTTTGCCATCTGAGAGTGATTTACTACGACGGTTCCACGGTGCTGGTACCTCCGCCCTGCTCAGGACATAAATCACCCTCGTTTTCCATCTGGCAATACTCTATATCGACCAGAAGATAAACAATCACAGGGGGAAAAAAGTCAGGAAAAAGCACCAGGGATGCATAAAAATTAATAGAAAATCATGCATGTGAATCACTGGACGTCAGTTTCCAGAAAATCACCCAGTTTTCTGCAAACGCTGGGTGGAGCCCGTTGAAACTCTCGGGATGGGCGACCGGTGATGATGTCATACTACAGCTGGCCATGTTAAGACGGGTTTTTTTTTTTTTTTGTTTTTTTTTTTAAACGGTTCAATCAATCAATACTGACAGCTACCACGTGTCTTACCACTAAATGATTAGATTCCACGGGGTTATTTTGATTTTTTTGTGGCACAAGACGCCATTTCCTGCCTAATAACTCACCGTTTGAGTATTTTCTGGTGCTGCTGTGTGAGTCTTTGGTTCTCCTCTCGTAGACGGTGGTTTTCCGTCTCCAGGTCTTCGCTGCGTCTCAGAGAGCGGCCCATCATCTCCTGGTTCAGCTCCAGGGGGTCCGGCGCCGGCTGGAGCTCCACAGACCCCAGATCCACCTGAATGGACGGAGGAGAAGAAAAATCAACACAGGAAAATGAGAACAAACATCAGACAATAAAATATTTCATAATGGTGCACAGTTTGTGGACATTTTTATGGCAATACAATATTTCTCTCACTCTTTATGAAGGGTTGAGGAGCTCAGCAACACAGGAATATATATGTATTAATATATACATTTTTTGTAATATTTTATTTGTAATCTCATATATTTGAGACAAAAAAACACATGCTATCAGCTAGTTTTCAATCCTAGATGGATTTAATATATTTTTTATATGAAATTATTTATCATTTCTCATTCTTTTTTTAGTTAAACTATTCGACTCTGGATTTTTAGATTAATTAAATATTTAAAATTTACCATATATACACACACATATATATATATATATATATATATATATATATATATATATATATATATATATATATATATATATATTACACCATTTGACATTTTGTGCAAAAACAAAAAAATCACACAAAGTTAGGTTTTTTAGTTTAAAAATAAAAATGGTACAAATGGAATTTTTTTATATGGCATTAGATACCAACATAACACTTTGGGAGTCCTAAATGCTTCTTTAACCTGTATTTTACATTTTGCCAACCATGATTTATCACTGACCTTTGTACACAAGTGCTTGTCTTATTTGGTTTGAATTTTAATGAAATGTCATTTTTGATATTTCTAATAATGAATGAAAAGAAACTATATTTACATTAGTTTAATATTAATAACCCCCAACAATGTAGGCAGTAACAAGGACAGCCCCCACACACTTTTGAACATTTCTTTGGCCGTTTTTATCTTGCCAAACATATGTCACTGACCTTTTTACAGGAGTGCTTGTCCTATTTGATTTATTAAAATATCCCTTTTGATATTAGGTTTTAAGGTTTTAAAAAGTTAAAAACACATGATATCTCTCTCTTTCTTTCTCTCTCTATATATATATATATATATACATATATATATATATACAAACATACACATATATATATATATATATGTGTATATATACATACACATATATATGTATATTTATATATACACACACACACACACACACACACACACACACACACACATTTATATACATACATACATACATATATACATACATATATATCTTAGTTGAACCATTTGACATTTTGGGTCAGAAAATTGCACATAACTGTGATTTTTTTTTTAAAAACAAATGGCACAAATGGACTTTCAAATGAGACAAAACCAATGTGAACACAGAATGTACATTTTGAGAGACCTGATAAATGTGTTTAAAACCGTTTTAACACGTTCCCATCTTGCCACCCATGATTTGTCACCGTCATTTATTTATTCACCTATTTATTTATTCATTCATTCATGTTGGTTCACTCTGGTGTTTCCTCATCTCCCTGTGTGGTGCTGTTTATGTGCATGATGAAAGCAGGAAATATTATTACACACATGTTACTCTTTTTTTTTAAGATGAGAAGTGCTATGTAAGGAAGTGTGATGGATTGATTGATTGCGTCGGTTCGTGTTACACAGTAAACATAACCCCCGGGTGCTTCTCTCTGGACGTGTTCTGAGGCGGGAGGAGACCTCAGGACAGAGATCTCATCTCCCAGCTGCCCGGCGAGAACCAGGGGATCGGCCAGGAAGGTAGAGAAAACAACCAGGGGAAGCGACATCTGGTTTCTCAACCTCGAAATGGGTAACGGGTGAGAAAACAGATACAAGGATGGATGGATTTAAGCAAAAAAAAAAAAAAAAAAAAAAAAGAATCTGATATTCATCTAAAGCGGCTTCCAAAACCTGCCTACAGTAAAACTTCCCAGGCAGAATCCTGAGAAAAACCCAATAAACCCTATTAAAGTAATAGCCTTAGTCAGTTTTTTGAGGAAAACACAAACTGAACTGCAGATAATATTATTATCATTAATCGTTTTATTCAAAAAGACCTTGACGGTGGATGACTCAACATACATACAACATAGTGATGTCGTTTGTGACTTTAGGACAACTCCTGAACATTCTAGTGTGACTTTAATCAACTTTAAACCTGGATTAAACAGTCCTTTCATTCCATAGTGAAAACTCTAAACTGGCATTACCTGGAGTTAAATTAAACTAATGTCAGGTCCCTTTTTCATCACTTTCCCAGGTTTTCTTTGCCTGTTTTTTTTATTTGGACAGTTTTAATGACTTAACTGAATGACATTATTTTCCATCTAGCTCCTGATTGCATTTAAACAGTTGTTCATTACAGAAAATTTTGTCCATCTCATCAGGTTTGAAGTACAAATATAACAGGATATCATCAGCGTACAGTTTGACATTCATGATGCTGCATTTTAGGATCAACTACCCCCAAAAAACTCTAAACTGACATTACCTGGAGTTTAATTAAACAATGCAATTTGGAACTGAGTTAATTCCATAGTGAAAACCCAATACTTACATAACCTGTTAGATTTAATCAATGGAAGGTAAATCGTCTTTGCCTGTTTTTTTTTTTCCTTTTTATTTGAACATAACTCATTTCCAATTCCAACATACTGTTTTGCCAACTTTTTTTTTTAAACCTAAGATGTGGTAAATTTTCCTTTCTTTCGGTATATTTATGTCTTAATATTGCTGAATGGTCATTTCATCCTGATTTGGGCAAAAGACTTTAAATTAGGCAAAAAAAAAGCAAAATGAAAGTAATGAAACGTCACCTTCCTCATTCAAGCTATTGTCCTGAATATGACTTTTTACTAGATTTTAACCAGATGTGGCAGCAGCATTAAGAGTGAATTTTCAGCCAAAAACTCACTTTTGTCAAAAAATAACCATTATTTTAACAGGGTAAATTAAACTAACGTCAGGTCCCTTTTTATTTGATTGATATGCACAGCACTTTATATTATACCATTAGGATAAAATGTGGAAATTTAACAAGCTTTAATGATGCAAGGAGCTCTAAGCATGATTCCTGATTCTGTTATTTCTACTGGTGAGTTACAGGTTTTATTATCATAAAAGCTATAGATAAATAAATGTAATAACCCTCCAGCCAAATATAAAGAAATAAAGAAAGTTACAGGATCTTCATCAATTAAACATGTGTTTAAAAACTCATCAAAACTGGACGTTAATGAGTTATGATCAATAAAAACAGGCAAAGGAGACCTGGGAAAGTGTTGAAAAAGGGACCCGACATTAGTTTAATTAAACTCCAGGTAATGTCAGTTTAGAGTTTTTTGGGGGTAGTTGATCCTAAAATGCAGCATCATGAATGTCAAACTGTACGCTGATGATACCCTGTTATATTTGTACTTCAAACCTGATGATATGGACAGAATTTTCTGTATTGAACAACTGTTTAAATGCAATCAGGAACTAGGTGGAAAATAATATCATTCAGTTAAGTCATTAAAACTGTCAAAAAAAAAGGCAAAGAAAACCTGGGAAAGTGATGAAAAAGAGACCTGACATTAGTTTAATTTAACTCCAGGTAATGTCAGTTTAGAGTTTTCACTATGGAATGAAAGGACAGTTTATTCCACGTTAACAGGGTGATGATATGAAGGTGCAACAAACCAATGCATCTTTATTTTATTTGCAGCCGGTGTCCTTTTTTCAGCCTGGACATAGGATTTAATCAGTAAGCTTTACACTACGCAAGTGATCGCACAGTTTCCTCTCTGCTGCTTCTCGTCAGTGGCTCTTTAGAATCACAGGAAAGCTTCAGATGTAATAAGAGCTGGAAACTTTCAAACATTTGTACAAAAAAAAAATGAATGAAGTTCAGTCTTTTTGTTAGAGTGTTGCCTTGGAGATATATGTCAAGAACCCCCCCCCCCCACACACACACACACACAACACCCTTCTCCCATTTAAACACACACATATACACACACACACTCCTGGTGATCCACTGGGAAACCAGAAGGTGATGAGGTGCTAAATCTTACTTGGCTGCGTCGAGGTCGCGGACCCACTGTAATAAAGCAGTCATCTTCAAACACTCTCATAAAATGCTTGTCATTTTTGTCCCGAGCTGATGCTGTCCTGGCAGGCCACACAGCTGTTTTTTTTTTCTTTTTTTTAACCCCCCCCCCCACCACCACCACCATGAGTGAACATGAACATCCTACAACGCCCTGTCTGACTCAGCCTCACTTCTAATCTTTGGTAGTTTAATTCTGACAATGACAAATCATGTCCTCTCTCTCTCTCTAAATGCGAACTTGTCCATGAAATATTATGTTTTTGCTATTATATATAGCAATTTTTTGCCCTCATGTGCATGAGATGAGGGGATTTCTTGTGCAAAAAAAAAAATACTGCAGAGTGAGAATTCTCAAGGATTAAGATTTGCATTGAATATCATTCAATAATTCATTTAAATGCCCTGTGAAATGAAAAAAATATATGTTTCTTGAAACTTCCTTGCGGTACATCTTCTACACAGGGCCCACCTGAGGACAAAAAATGCCTAAAATTTGTGAACCAAGATACATGGAGATTAAGGACGTTAAGAAATTTGAGTTTATTTATCTCCAAATATATGTTAATGGAAAAAAATAAATCGCCATTCAAGTAGTTTCACATCAAAATTTTATGTGTTTTTCCTTTTACCTGAAAGACAGCGTCAAATGTTGACTCCTTCAACTCAAAACCGATATTGGTCCACTTAAAAAAAAAAGAGGGTTTTATTAAAATCCTGCTTCTAAGTGTTTGAGCCTCAAATAATTTGTTTCACTGGGAAATAAGTCGCAAAAGATGCTCAAACTTCCGTTTCACAGGACCTCATGACCCTAGAATCCGAGAAAGAGATAATGCTGCAAAAATCTTTTTTTTTTTTTTTGCACAAACCTTTCTCAGCTATTCTTCTGT
>JAYKQN010000005.1:26970000-27005000 GCA_036785175.1 Eupleurogrammus muticus
TTCTATCCCGCTTATTCCTTTTCAGGGTCGCAGGGGTCTGCTGGAGCCTATCCCAGCGCATTTTATGGCGAGAGGCAGGGATACACCCCAGATGGTCGCCAGCCAATCGTGGGGCACACACACCATTCACACACCATTCACACACCATTCACACACACACTCACACCTATGGGCAATTTAGATTTGCCAATTAACCTGAGCATGTTTTGTATTGTGGGAGGAAACCGGAGTACCCGGTGAAAACCCACGCAGACACGGGGAGAACATGCAAACTCCACACAGAAAGGTCCCAGACCCAGGCCCCAAGGCGGTCTTGAACCTGCGACCTTCTTGCTGTGAGGCAACAGTGCTACCCACTGCTCCACCGTGTCGCCCCTTTCCCAGGTCTTATTAGTTTTTTTTCATTGAATGTAAAACAACTTTAAAAATCCGTGATCCATGGCCACATTTTCTCCCAAAAGCATTTGACGTAAAAAAAAACACAACAAAAAGAGAGCGAACAAAAATTTTCTACCCAATGGTCGACCAATTAGACGATCAGTGCTGCTGATATTAAGGACAGAAGGGACATGTCCGCCTGTACATCTGTGCATCATCTGAGTTCAAGATGAACTATAATAAATTATACATACATAAATTACACATCGTTTATGCCACTTAAACTTTAAGTTGTGGATATAAAATCTTGGTTTCCTTAGTGTGTGTGGTCTATTTGTTTGTTTGTGTGTGTGTGTTTGTGTCACCAGACAGCCCATAAGGTCAAACCCGTGGAGAAGAGGACAAAAGCCAAGAAGAGCAGAGAGTCCCGGTGAAAGCGACACCATAGCATAACACAGCTTTCCTTACAACAAGCTGCTGGAGACCTCAGGGTCCCAGGACGCGACTTCAAGGAGATTTCTGGTCAGTGAAAACCAGGACGACACCGACTATAACCGAGCTAAAAAACACAAATATCTGTTATCTTCCTCTATCTCAGAATAACTTTTTTTTTTTGTGGACGAGGGGATGAAGCTGACAGAGACAGAGTTCCAGGGTGGGCAAAGGAGGGCTCAGTTTGGGAAGTGGATCGGCCCGTCCCGTCCGCCGTGCAGAGGCGTGTGGCCCGATAAAGAACAGGAAGTGAGGGGGCGGCAGCGGCGAGTCTGCCTCCGATAACACGAAGGTTCCCACAAGCGTCAAACATGCCGTGGTATATCGTCAAATAGAGAGAAATAAGGAACACTAGACAGATTTTAAACCCTAAATCCTTTGAGGCATGACAAGGGGGGCTTTTATTTTGAAGGGAGGTCACATGACCAGTCCCTTTTGCTCATGGACATTTGAAATGTGAGCATGATTGTCTCTTTCATTTACAATTTCGAAAGATTTTTTCTACTTAATTTATTCATACATTTTACCATTATTTCAATTTTGATGTTATAAGTTGTTGTTTTTTTCCAAATTTTTTACAGAAAATACCTAGTCCATACAAGCTAATGGGAGTCCCATTGACTAATATGTATAATTTCAAACATATTTTCAGGATAGTTCCATGCTATATTTTTTAATCTATCTACTAAGTCAAGTAATAAATCATCCAAAACATTTTTACCATTATTTTTTCATGCAATAGAGGGTTAACTTCTATGTTGCCCAATCACCACCTTTATGAAGATCTTTGCTTTTATGATCTTTAAGTTTATTAAGTTACGTTTTTTTTTAAAATGCATTATTTTATTTACCATGAACCCAGAAGTGCTTTATTTTGATAAGACATTAGACATTTTAAACATAAATGCCATAAATGTACCTAACCTAATTTTATTCAATTTAGGTGGGTAATATAAGGAATCTCCGTATCATCTGAGGGGGAGTTCATGACCTTACACACCCTGAGAAATCAAGTTTAAGATTGAATATACCAAAATACAACAGCCGAAGAGCGTGTATTTGAGTTAATGAAATCTGAACGAAATGAGTCAGATTTGAGATTCAGCAGAAGTTCAGAATGCAGAATCCTGGTTTTTCAGGATGAATTTTTCCAACAGAACAGTGTGTGTGTGTGTGTGTGTGTGTGTGTGTATGTGTGTGGTCTAATTGTTTGTTTGCATGTGTGTCTCCAGATAGCCAGCAGACCAGGAGGTCAAACCCGTGGAGTAGTGTGACGTAGGTGTGGAGGACAAAGCCCAATGAACACAGCCCCCCCCCCCCGGTGAAAGTGATACCAAACCACAACACAGCGGGCTGCATGTGTTACGTGTGCTGCATGTGTTACGTGTGCTGCATGTGTTACGTGTGCTGCATGTGTTACGTGTGCTGCATGTGTTACGTGTGCTGCATGTGTTACGTGTGCTGCGTGTGTTACGTGTGCTGCATGTGTTACGTGTGCTGCGTGTGCTTTGCGTGTGCTGCATGTACGTTGCGTGTGCTGCATGTGCGTTACCTGTGTTACTGTGAGACAATAAATGGAAAAACTAGCATAAGCAAATACAAGTTGTTAAACAGCTTTTAAAAAAAGAAATCTGTTGTCTAATCATGACATATTTTATGTCTGTCTGATATCTGCATTACCGTATTTTCACAACCATAAGGCTCCGTACTAAAAGGCTCAGTCTCAGTTCTGTGTGTCATTACTGTATTTAACACACACATAAGGAACCTAACTATAGGGAAGGGTTTATATACACACATAGATATATACACACATAGATATACACACATAGATATATACAGGGTAATGTCATCAATCAAACCATCAAAGTCCTCATCCTCTGTTTCTGATTCCAACAGCAGCTAAATCTCCATCAAACATGCCAGCTTCACTTTCTCCACCATCAGAGTCACTTTCCTCTAAATGATGCGTTATAATCCGCTGGAAGTTGCTGTGCTACCGTAGTCCTGGTCTGGATGGAGAAATGGCACCGAAACAAAAGCACCAAGACCGAAATGTTCAATTTTCATTTCTTCTGCTGTTTTACTGCTTTTAGACGAATGGTGACCATCGGAACTCTTCTCCCACCCGTTCTTTGCTCAATGATCCACTGATTGAGTCTTTCCTCCTCATGTCCGCGAAAAATCAGCTGCGTCTTTCCTTAATCGTAAATTCTTCCGGGCTGCTCTATTTCCGTAGTTGATCACCTTCAGTTTAAACTGTGCTTTATCAGCGTGTCTCTTTACCATTTTCAGGTTGTCGCCTTACAGCAACATACATAGCGCGCATCGCACATTTTGGCGAAAATATAATTGGTGCTTTATAGTCGTGAAAATACGGTACTAATGAGTAGATTGCATGTTTTTTTTTTTTTTTTAAAAACACATTTAAAATGGTTTGTAAATGTTGACAAATCTAAGCGGTGGAACATGTTGTACGATCCAAACAATTCAGAATTTGGGAAGAAACTAGGGTAAAGGTGTGAGAGGCCGTGCAGCTGCAGCCCCCAGTGAGCTATAAAGCTCCCTAACTCTATTTGACAAACATAAAACTTTGAACCATAAACGTCAAAATCATCCGACCAGACTCATCCAAAATATCCTGTGGCTTCAATTACCACAAAATGTATTTGATTCCTGGAATCAACACTGTGAAGTAACACATAAAAAGCTTGTTTCTAGCATAAAGAGTTATTTAAGTTATTCAAGTTTTCTGCAGACGGTGTCTAGCGTTGCATCGATGCACCTCCAGGTTCCGGGTGATGGGGGGGTGGATTCTGTCTGACTTCGCCGTGTAAAACACCTGCTTAGTAGTCGTTTAACGACCAACACCCAAATTACATTCGTAATCACAACTTCTGGGGGTCATATTCATAAAATATTAATGTTAGGTTAAGTTCACCACCTGTTTCGTCTCTACTCTCTCCTTTCTTCTGTTCGCCAAAGGAAACTTGTCTGATTTTCGGGTCATTTCTGCACCCTGAAATTATGGTGATGGGAAAATATGTTCTACTTCATAACCTCAGACGGGTTAAAAAAAAAAAGAAAAAAGGAAGGGAGAGAAAGAAAAGAAGCAGGTGTTAGACAAGAGTAGTAGTTTGCAGTTAATGCAAATAGTCCCGCTGGGTTCTTAGATTCTGTCTACCACACACACACACACACACAGGATTACAGTAACCAACAATGTGAGCATGGATTGCGCTGTTAAGAAAGCACACATGGGGCCGACACTGTTGGACCACTGTCACTTTGTGTGGTCTGATCGCGCCTTTTGGCAAAGAAAAGTAAAAAAACGCCCACCTTTACATATATGAAAGCATTCATTCATTCATTCATTCATTCATGTCAAGGTATAAACAATATAAATGTGCAATTAGGGGATACAACAGTCTGTCTGTGCCAATTCACACTTCATTTTCCGGATATGCCACAAAGTTAGGGAAAAGGCTGTTTATTTGATGGAGTGGATAAAGTGCAACGAGTGATTCGTCTCCAACTCATTGATTGATGAATGAATCTGCAACTATTTTAATTATTAAATGATCATTTAAGCAAATATTCACTGATTCAATGCTCTGTAAAGTAAATATTTGTGGGTATTGGACAGTGGATTGAACCGAAGAGGATATTTAAGAATCATGAAACCCAATAGGTAGATGAATGACTAATAAACATTAATTGGGCTTTGTAGCCAGTAAAAATACACATAACAGTACTCTTCTATTGCAATAAAGAGTTTAATTAGCCACAATTTGTGAAATCTGGCCACATGTGAGAGAAAAGCTTCAAAACTAAATGTAAAATATAAAATGTCACTATTTTATTATTGCAAACCTGTTTGTCCAAAGGCGGACAGACAGGCAACATCTTCTAAAGCCACAGAAACAGTATGTCTGTGCATGTCCAGACAGAAACATGCACACAAAGGCACACTTATACCCATAGTCCGCATTCATAGAGGCAAAAAAAAAAAAAAGCCAGGGGAGTTGTGGAAAGAAAAAAGAGGGGGGGGGGGGTGAGAAGGGCTCTAATCAACTGTTGTTTAGCATTATTAGATAGGAGCAGCCCTGTCCATAAATCTGAGTTTTATGGTCTCTACAGTGTTCATAACCCCCCTGGCCTTCTCCCTCTGGTCCTATCTCCCTACAACAGCACTCCCAGGACCCCGAGTGACCTGCCCCCCCCGAGGCGCTCACATCCTCTCAACGTTTGGAAGAACCAACACCGAAAAACTCCACTGAAAGCACCGTGACCTGTGCTCCATCAAACCTGTCAGTCACGTCAGCGGCAGCATGTGATATAGGTGGGTCACTCGGTGAGGAGATGTCCTTCATGCAGGTAGCCCACTGCGGCATTAATGCAGGCTCTAGGACATTACAGTGACCCCCGCCTTGTCATTATACTATTTTTCCACCTCTTTCCTTGAACATTTTACAAGCCGCGACCATAAGATTTAACCTCTTACTGTTGTTTTGATGACTGGCAACAAACCAAGTGATTCCTATCTTTTTTTTTTTTCCACCGTGTCCTAAAGGCACAAGCTTTTCTAATTCTGCCATAATGTGGAGAGACTATAAACCTTATCTTTTTAACAGCCCCCCCCCTATAAAAAAAAAAAGGACTTCCTTTCTATTTGTTGTATGTCGTTAGATGTGTTTATCCTCGGGGAACAGTGATGTGGTGGGGAGGTACATGATGTTGAGAAATTCAAGGGTGAACCACTGATAGAGCTACACCATATAAAACAAATACACTTCAGTGGATGAGTTTGTTAATCCTCTGATGTGTTTTATACTATTATTATATATATAATTGATATAAGAGCTGCAATTCCAGGCCAACTTGGTGTCACGTGTTAACAGTTAACAGTTAAATACTGTCGATATGTCAATTCACTCCATAGGAAATGTAGGTAGCTGAATATTTTAATAGAGAAATATCTGGATTGTTTTGAGATATATATATATATATCTCAAAACAATCAAGATTTGATGAACCTATGAGGCTGAATTTGAACAAACCTGGAAAGTTATTGCAGTGAAAATTGCATTTTGCCTCATAATGCTCATGAAGTGAACAGTAGATATGGAGTGGTAATAATCCATATTCATAAGTCATACAGGAATGTGTGCATGCATTTTGCTGGATGGCACAAATGCATGCATTTTTTCCCCCTCAAAACCTGCATTTAAAGTATTTTCAAGACAATGCATTAAAGCTGCTGCTTGTGTGCATGTTTAAAGTTCTGTTAGCTACTATTAAAACCTAAAAACTTAAAGATTGGGTCAGATAATCAAACTACTGTTTATATAAGAGTGACAATTTCCCACCTTTTGCATTTGGGAACATATAAATGTATAATAAAAAGAACTTTCCACAGCTTTCGCTCACCGAGATGCCATTACAGATCTTCTGATACGAGAGCTGGCAGTGATCTGGAGCGAGCTGGAAAGAATACGCCTCTGTGTCGTCTGCTCTCCTTCCCCCTCCTCTTCCCTCCTCACCTCCCGTCAGGGCCTGAAGAAGATCCTTAACATATCTCTCCCTCGTGACCCCCATTTCGTTGGCTTCCCTCATCACCTCGTCTTCTGAAACTGGACACAAAAAGAAAGCATTTTTCTCATTTTTTTCTTTTTTTTTTTTGCCCGTACAGTTGAAACTGGACAAGAGGTGACAGCAGGCATATATAAACATGAATTATGTAGCGCTGCATGAGTGCACGCGAAAGCCAATTTAAAGGGAAGCATGCTGGAGAAACCACGGGGAATGTCATCAGCTGTTGCACAGCTGCTCGCGCGGGGCCGAGGGTCCCAATTAACACATCAAACACAGGAACACTGACGAGCCACAAGCCCGCGCAGAGCTGTCACAGCCCCAGCGCTGCCTGTCAGCCCTGCAGATGGACAGCAATAGAAAACTAAAGGAGCGGTTATGTTCCAGGTGTCCCAGCTTAAAGAAAAAGCATAAGCAAACCCCCACCCTACACACACATGTATGCACACACACACACTTGCATGTACAAAGACGAGCCTTGTAGAGTTTAATCTACTTTATACACCTGTAAGCTGCTGCACGGAAGCAAAACAAGGTCATTGCTGTCCCTCTGGTTAAAAAAGATCAACAGTTACAACATTATGAGACGGGATTCCGCCAGGTGCCCCACACGACCCCTCTTCCCCCCCATGAATGGTGGTGACAACCCATTCTAGTCATCACAGAACGCACAGATGCGAGTCTGAAATCTGCGGTAAAATCGTGCCACGTGAGAATTCTCCATGTATGAGTGTATCTTCACATTCACACACACGTTTACCTTCTCCGATCCACGCAGAGCTGCCGTCGGTGAGCGCCAGCGTGAACCCGGCACCCAGGTCGTCGGCCCAGTCCACTCGGAGGAAATAAGGGGTGCCGGGGTCAGTGAGGACGGCGATCTGCCGGAGTATTCCGCTCATGGTGGCAAAACCTGCACACATTTATAGACAGGAAAACAGAAAGCGTTAAAAAAAATAAGGTATTACGGGCATTCTTCTATTCTCAAGGGAAAACTTTCTGCACCCTAAGATTATCGTGATGCGAAAATATATTCTACTTCATAACCTGATGGGTTTAAAAAAAAAAAAAAAACTGTCAATGCGAATAGTCCTATTAGGGTCCTACAGCGCATTAGTGACATATCTGTGGCATCTCTAAAGTTGTTTCGATCGCTTTCACCTTTTGAATGATGCAAATTTCCCTCAAATCACATGTTTTCTTTGTTTTTCCAGGTTGCAGCTTTAGATATTAGACCGTATATGAACTGAAGCCTGCCCGTGAATGGAAAAGCGAACACACCTGATGAACAGTTGGGATCTCAAAAGGAAGTTTCAGACTGGATGTGTTCCTCACAAAGTCACATGAACTAAACTTCATCCACAGAATTAGATTTTTTGCTCGTCATTTCGTGGTGATGGATACTACAAAAAAACACATGCAAGCCTAGTGCTGCTTGTTCGATGCTGGTGTGACGTACTAATGGTTTCCACCTCCACTAGGTCCAGGGACATGATTAAAAAAATTGCAAACACAAAAACACAGAGGCGATATAATTGTGTAATATAACAGCACAGGAGGGCCCCTGCCATCACCCTAATCCATCCCAAAGCTTATTTGTCCTTTTTTTCCACAATAGCAGCCCTCTAATAAGGTGCCATTATGAATCATTGTTTCCAGCCATGAGGCCGCTGCTTTGTGCTCAGGGGGTTCGGTGTTCCTGCTGCTACGTCGTCCTCAGAACAAGAGACCACCCTCCCATCAATGCGTTTTGATGTTCTACAGTTGTGTTAATCTTTCTGTTGCATCAGTGGGGCCTCATTGTTTTACTTTCTTGGGTTTGGTAATAAAAGCCTCTGTGTGTCTTCAACAGGGGGGGTTTGGTTGAGTCAGTGGGACCACATGGAGACCCACAGGTTCTGGCAGGGTATTTGTGTGTGGGGGTGTAAGCCTAAATAACCTACTGTTGTACATTCAAACTACATCACCATGATCTGTTTTACAACCAAACATCCGTTCTAGAATGGATTAAACCTCATTAAGATCCACATCTACAATTAGGTAAATACATATTTATTTAATATGACATGTCTCAATTAAATTTATCCATGGCTATAATTAGAAATCCAAAAAAATCATCCCACTGATAATCAATATTTGCAAATATTACATGCTTGTGTGGTAATAGCGACTTTCCTTCAGGATAACGTCCTGGCTAAAAGCTGCAGTTGAAGTTCACTCCATTTTCAGAAGCAGCCTATGATCAGCAGAGGAGTTATGAAAGACGTTGATCTAAGGACATACACCATTCTCCGATTAAAATAACGGCCTGAATAATTTTTTTGATGAAAGTGAGTTTTTGTCCTGAATCGTCTTTGATGATGCGGCCACGTCTGATAAAACCACTTTAATCCTGAGTTGAAAGGATCAGACTCTTTATGGCCTCGTGGACAATGGTCATTTTATTATTTGTCTAATTAACGTCAGGATAAACTTGGGCATCTTAACAAGCTTTTCATAATATGATTCCTGGATTAATTTCTACTGTTAGAAATAAAGACTTTAGGCTGTAAAGTTTTATAGCCATTTAATCTAAACGTAACATGTTCTACCTTAGTAATAATTGAATATAAAGGTCTATGCATATCAATAAATTCAATAAATATGCAGCCAAATATATAAAGAAGTAAAGGAAGTTCAAGGATCTTCACTCCATTTAAAATTTGCCTCATCTCAGGTTTTAAAAAGTCATCAAACTGGATGTTGGAGATAAGTTACGTTCAATAAAAAAAGACAAATTAGACCAGGAAAAGTGATGAAAAATGGATTTCCAGGTAATGTCAGTTTAGTTTTCACAATGGAATGAAAGGACAGTTTAATGCAGGTTTAAAGTTGATTAAGTCACTTTATATATTTTATTTATTTAGTGTTACATAAGTGACATCACAATATTCTATGTATGTCCACAGTCATCCACTATCAACTGTTTTTGATTAATAAACTAATACTTCCTGCATATGAAACTTTTTTTTGCTTCTTGAACAAAAAAATGACAAAGGCCATTATTCTAATAGGGTGATGGTATGTTAAAAATCATTCAGAAAATGTCCCTTTGTTTTAATGGCAACACATTAGAGTTCTTTTTTTGTTTTTTTAGCTTGAGAAAGTTTTACTTGATTACGGACGTCCACGTGAAGTGAGAGGTGAGTTGGACATCTTCTCTGCCTAAATACAGGGCACGGAGTGTGGGGATGGGAGGAAAAGGGACAGGTAAATTGGCAGTTAGCCATGTTGGACACGTTCATAAAATATATATACATATATAGACACACACACACACACATATATACATATATGCATACTTAACCCCAAAATATTCTTACTTTTATCAATTTCTTGATAGAGATTTCTTGATTTTTTACTTGAAAAATAGTGTTTCACCCAGTTTTTACTTAAATAGGACACAACAGAATGTCTTGCAACTATAAAGTATATATATATATATCTATATATATATATATATATAAGGAAGATTTCCCTCACAAAGCATGCCCTGCCACACATTCTAACGAAACACAAATCAATTATGTCTTCAGACTTTCTTTTGTGTCCTATTTAAGTAAAAACTGAAGTAAAATACTAATTTGCAAGTGAAAAAATAAAGAAATCGGAATAATTTTGGAATGTGTGTGTGTATATATATATATATATATATATATATATATATATATATATATATATATAAATAAAATAGAAATGACCCCCCTTTCGGTCACTGCACTATAAGTTCTAATATAACAGGGGTTTTTTCGTAATTGTTCTTCCTATCCACCTGACAAGAGCATGTGGTCAAGGTTATTTAAAATGAGGGATAAAGCAGATATCTGACACACACTCACACACACACACACATACCAATGCATGCACATGTGCACATGCACATCTTGCAGCAGATTAAAGTTGACCCTTTGTGCTTCGAGAAAAGTGGGTGTGGCCGGACAAGGGCGCTGAACAGGATCAGGGGAGCTGAGGGTTCAACTTTAACCTCATAAAGTGAGCCCAGCTACTCATTAGTCACTGTAACAGCTGTTATGCAGGGACGATGACCCCGTGGTAATGACAGAAGGACACTCCAATTAAATAAACAGCGCTGTCTGTCAGGAATGGCGAACCATGCAAAACCTTCAAAGTCCATCCCCGAGTCTTTCCTGTTGGCATCTGTTCAGTAAATTGATTAGCACACACAATCACTGGAATGTTCAAATCATCAGCCGTTGCTGACTTACAGTTCTGACACACGGCTTTTAGCCTCTCCTCTCTCGCCCCCTCTGTAATTTTTTTACTCAACCTTTTCATTGTCATTTCTTCAGCTCAGGCCACATATAAAAAAAAAAGCAGAAAGACATAACTGTGTGCAGGAAGTGCTGGGCAAATGACGGATCAGTCACGACATGGCCTCTAATTATGAATCCAGCGTTTGAAACGAGGAGTTTCTTACAGAGGTGGAAGAAGCCGGGGTTGTTAGAATGTGTCTTGAATGGACCCTGACATTTAGTCGAGTCCTCTCGCTGGTGCTTTCACTCCAACTTTCCCCACATACTTTGATGATGATAACTCAGCTGATCGGGCACTTGATAATAAAGCTGCCATAATAATATGTTGTACAACAATTTAACAAGGCTTAAAGGCTAAAAATGTGTCCAAAGATCTGTGGATAAGTAAAAAAAGACAGACCAATACGATCATGTCACTGATAGTCATAGTGAAATGTGACTGTGACCCGACTGGTGCATGTCTCAACACAAAAACCAGGTTTTGGAAAAGTACAGCATGGACACTTTTAGTACTTGTATCTTTGCTGCTTGCAGAGGAGACGGTGATGTAGTGGGTTTGGGTCGGGGTCGGACAGACACTATATTTTCCTACACTCCTCCATATAGATTGAAAGATTTCCTGTCACCTTAAGGTAGCAAAAAGTGCCCCCCCCCATCCCCACACACGACAAGTATCATTGCCAATGTGTCTCAGTGGATTATGTGGCCAATCTAGCCTTACAAGTGCATTCAGCTCTGTGCTCCTCAGACTGAACAGGCTCCCTTGACTTAATCCTCAATAATAGTTTTGGCTCTGCTGCTCACTCTAATGACACTAGGTGGGAACAAAAATAATAAATGACAGAAGCTGAAACCACACAAGCACTAAATATTACGCGAGTCAGTAATTCATGTTCTGTTCAAATATAAATTGTGCCACTACAAAATATGTTTGTATGGAAAAAGTAATCTGTTAAAAATATTATACAAAGATAAACACATTTAATAATGATGTTTTCTCTCTATTATACTCAAAGTGCTTTTTTTTAAAAGAGTTAAGTGTACACTTCAAATCTTATTGACATTAAAGTTATATAGTTATATCATAGAAACATGAGATTTTAATTGCTTTTTTATTGTTTCAAGACGGTTAAAGTGGGATTAGGTCAGAATTTTTGTGATGCAGTGATGTCACAACCACACAGTCACCGCCCACCTTGCCATTCACAGCCATTTAAATCAGCCAATCAGAGGAGAGGCTCATGAATATTAATGAGACCAACACAAAACAAACCTAGGAGAGGAAATGTAAAATTACATTGAGGTGATTGTTGTACTTAAATCCCAATAAGCTTATATTTTATTAGGGATATCACAACTTTAAATAAGCAGATATGTCACATTAAATATTAGGTCAGTACAGGTGTTTTCCAATGACACTAATTAAGGTTCCACTTAATTAGCATTATTGGAAACGTGTGTTCAACTGCTGTTTCATATCAATATAATGTATTGCTACAACTTACAGAGAAAACCAGACTTTCTCTACAAAGCTAAATTAGTCCAAATGTATAGTTGCTTAACTGTTAATTCCACCATTTTAAGGGTTTACGTTGCTTTATCGCTTCAAAATTCCGACCATAAATAACCCAAATCATTCAATTGACAGTTCTGTGTATATCCATTAAATATTAAATAATTATTAATTAAAAGGTTCTGTATTGGACATATTTGTAACTCTTAAACAATGTTTAAGTACAACCCTAAATGTAGTAAAACCTTAAACTACACCATGTTCGAACAAAGGATGACATTAGTTGTCCTTTGAATACTGCACTGGTGAATTCACTGTAGTTTTGAGTATTGTTAAAACATTCAGCAAACATCTTTTTTTCTTAAAAAACTTACGGTTTTGTAAAGTTTAACTACTGCGGTGTCCTACGAAACTGAAAATCACCGCCGCTCGCTTCTCTCCATGTTTGACAGTTTTCTCCACCGGAAGCTTCGACCTTCGACCCCCCCCTTCTTCGTGTCGTCAGCCAATCGGCGCGCGAGGCACCGCAGCGTCATCACGTTACGTAAACCGCCGCGTGTACGCGTTACGTAAAGTCCGGGGAACAGGAAGTTCGTGGCTTTGACTGCCAACAAAATGGTAAGTTTGTTTTTTTTCTTTATTTTTGTATATATAAGGTGCTTCCTTCTGGTCTGAAGCGACTTAATGCATCATTTCTAATACGGTCCTGACGTCTCATCTGTGTCGGATATTTACGTAGATTTTCACCGAGAGACGTAGAAATGCTAAACTCCCTAGCTAGCATTGGCTAGCATTAGCTATCCAAGATATACGAAATGTTTACATAATCCAGCTATCGTATTATGTTTATCCTGTTAAATATGAACACGCTATAGATCTATTTTATAAAGTAAGTTGCGGTCTTGTGTTAACGCAAGTCGTCTGCTTACAAAAGTTAAAATTAACCACCGAATCAACGAGCATCATTTCTCTGTTATGACTTTTGTGCCACGTCGCAATCGTGTGTGAAGAAGTTTGAGAAGCAATGATGACCTTCCTTTAAGCTTTTTAATCAACCACAAATGCAGGAAATAATATTAATGCATTATAAATGGTTATATTGCAATGATTTTCCCAAGATTAAGATCATAATAACAATATAGCAATTCTTTCATGTGAGAAAAGTGCCCTGTCAGTATAGGTAAAATAAATAGAGGATATTAGATAACGTGCTTAAATGAGGGGTGTTGTGCTCAAATAAAATCTTTGATGCCTGTTGAATTTAAATGTTCACTACTATGACCGTTTTTGGGATTATATATGTATTTAAGAGGCAAATTATGGTTTATTCTAGTCTAGATATAATATTATCCAAGATAGCTTTTAAATGAACAGTGTTTTCTTGGATATATCAAGTGAGGAGAAAGCGTAAAGTTCATCACCATGGCAGGTTCAGAATTACGACTAAAACAGATTACCTGAATAACTCTATGTGCACCTTATCACATCGATCTGTGATTGCATTTCCTGACTTTACCCGACAAGCCCGCGGTTTTACAACCAACAGCAAACTTTTTTTCTATTTAACTACAATTCCATTGGCATCCCTGTTTTGCTGATCACGCCTGGAGCATGAACAGATACAGACAGGTGAAGAGCTAAAGAAGTCGTCAATATAGTTAAATTACATGTAAAGCTGAGTAAAAGTGGGAAGTTTTTTTCTGAAATGTTGTTTTTTTAAATTAATTTTTTCTTGTTTTGTATGTTGTTGATTGGCTGGCTAAATACAGTAATCTAATCTTTTTTTTTTTTTTTTTTTTTTAAAGCCCACCAGCTGAGTAGGTTTTCTTATGAATTTTTAAACATCCTCAAACTGAGTTTTCTATATCTTTAGTGTTATTTCTTATGTATTGATTGACATACCTATTAGGTACAGATACAACATATGGGAAATGCCAAAACTGGTGTAACCCTAAATCCTTGGTACCAGATAGTTTAACTCTCCTAAAAATGCTTTTAAAAATCAAAAACACATGCTATCTTCTAGTTTTGTATTCTATGTGGATTGAATATTTAAAAATGCTTTCTGACATTTTGTGTCAAAAAGTTGCACATCATCATGACGTGTTAAAAAATGGAAGACCTGGTAAATGAGTTTAAAACTGTACTGACTTTATCGACTTGGAACTGTGTCTCTGTGACACAGAAACTTTTTTGTCCCAGCAGCAGCACAGCTGGTACATCATCATCTCTAGCCATTAGTACGACATCAGTAACAGAATAATAATATAGAGTGAATCCATTGTTCCTCATTTGCATCACTTATTGTTTCCAACCTGCACTACACTTTGTTCTAAATGCATCATCGTCTCCACTCGTTTTTGTTTTTTTTTTGCAGTCGGCCATTTTCAACTTCCAGTCACTGCTGACGGTGATCCTCCTCCTGATCTGTACCTGTGCCTACATCAGAGCTCTGGCTCCCAGCCTGCTAGACAAGAACAAAACCGGGTATGATGATATTACAAATAAATATATATATGTATGTATGTATATGTATGTGATCCAGATATTGAATGTCCCTGACTGACTGAGTCACCGAGTGATGAAATTACACCAGTGCACAGCCAAATATTCCTTAATGTATTTCACTCCAACTGGCAGCGATGGTGGAGATTCTGAGCCAGGCACAAAGCTGTAATTTTCTCTGTAGGACTGTTAATGTCACTTTATTAAATTTCATTTTTTTGAAGGTGTGAAAGTAACCGCTTAGATTCCCAGTATGTGGTCGGTTAATACTAATACAACACACATAATTCAATAAACGGATCTTTGCAGCTCTTTGGTGATTCACCAGACTCTTAAATGTCTCTGTAGAGTTTTGATATATGATGTTTTTTTTTATTTTTTTTGGAAGGTAAAACAGTCTCGCAGATGGAATCTAACAATTGTAGCTGCTATGTGAATGTAAAGTGAGGATTTTTTTTTACAAAGAACAAAGCCTCTGAGGCCACCACCACATTTCAATAAAATGAAAAGAACAGTCTATTAAATTTAGTTTTTTTTTTATTTTATTTAACCACATAAAGGTTTGTATTGTATTAAAGTTGGGCCTATATTATAGACTAATAATAATGTAATGTACTGCATCTCCCTCTTTTTTTGTTAGTGGAGAATTGAGTTTAAATTATTTTGCCCTTTCACAGTCAGAATAAGTGTACTGCTTCCTCAGAAGTTTGTATGAGTAAGATTTGCAAAGTGCAGGCTTGGCGTACTTGGCATTGGGAATATCAAATAGGCTTCAGTCATTTGAATAAATTAACTTAAAGTCAGATAGAATCAAACATCCTAAACATGTGGGCGATGTCTGACGGCAACCAGGTAATGAACAAGTGAAAAACAGGTTCAGACATACACCAGGTTTTGACCTGATCTTATGTAATAAAACTGCATGTATTTCTTTCAGAATTTTATCTCATCTTAGGCTGATTTGGGGGAAAAAAATATTTAGTCTCTGCAGGAGAAGATCCTCACAAGAAATGCCCAGTCATAAATGTAAAATGTGTGCGTGTGAATATGAATTAACACACAGTCACACTCGCTCTAGCTACCAGATACTTACTTTTTCCAGCTAATAAAGACTTCATCGTCGAGGCAAGTGAAGTAGCAGAAAGAATAAATTTTCATCTTTACCGAATCATTATTCTTGGATGCACAAACTCCATGATTCACTCCTAATAGGCCTGGCACAGCCCGAGAGCAGCCACACACCGTCAGACACGCCACTGAAGCGGGGAGGAACATCCACTTCAGACCGAACACATACGACGGCGGGCGGCAGATGGGATGATTTAATAGTTTTTCCCTCTCTTGATGTAATTGATTTGTTGACTGAGGCGTTATTTGCGTTGAATCGGTGCCACGCGTTGTGCAAATAAATGTAGTAGAGTAAGGACGGGCCTGGGATGGGAAGGGAATGGCATCACCACCAGTTTCTGAATGTCGCTCTATTACTGAATAAGTAAGTGTAGGCAGTGCACAGACTAAGGGTTTTAGGTTTTTGGGGAAAATCAAGGAAGTCTTAAGGCATTGTAAGAAAAGCGTGCATTGGGATGCTCACACCCTCTGGTCAGAATAGACATGAAGAACCTCGACTTTGCACAGATGCAGTTTGCAGAGACACACACACACACAAACACACACACACACACACACACACACACAGGCAGACAGATGAGTCTGAAGACTGAAGGCCTGGAATGCAACGTGAGATGGTGAGACCTCCGTGCTCACTCCTTACATGGAAACACGGATCTGACGGCTATAGGTGTTGCAGCAACGTAATATTAGATCTCCCTAATAATGTTTGATCTACTACCAGAAGTTAAAATCTTCAAACCAACTGTGGAGTTTTTGTTTATTTTAAAATTCTTTTTTTTTTCATCTTTCAGGATTCTAGGAATTTTCTGGAAATGTGCCAGGATAGGTAAGTCTATAAACCCATATATTTACATTGACAATTTAGATCAGGGCTCCTGGAGAGCTACTACTCTACATGTTTTACTCCAACACGCCAGATTCTAATTATTCCACGAGCCCCTTGGCAACCTTCAGCTACTTGATAGAGAGTTGAAAACTAGAATCAGGTGTGTTGGAGTAGATGGATTCCTAAAACATGACGGATAGCAGCTCTGCAGGAGCAGCCTGATCTAGACGTTACCAAGTATAGTGTTAAACTTGATTTTTTTTTTTCTGCTTGATTTCAGGTGAGCGGAAGAGTCCCTGGGTGGCGTGTTGCTGTATCATCATGGCTTTCAGCATTCTGTTTGTACAATAGTCAGAAGAAACCACAGCGCTAAGATGGGGGGGCGTAGGATGAACAGACAACAAGGCATGGACAATACGAACGATCCGAGAAGCACAACAAGGACTCTAGTGGCTGTCGCTCAGATAACGTAAAAACAGAGAGCCATCACCACTCACTGCAGCCACGGGGAGAGAAAATGTGTGTGTGTGTGCGTGCGTGGGAGGAAGGGTGAACAGATAGCCCGGAGAGTGTGTGTAAGATCCCCCCCTGGATGTCGAGGTCTGTCCTTGTGTTTGCTTAGGTGGAATGTTTACTGTGTGTGTGTGTGTGAGTGTGAGTGGGTGGGTAGAGGGCGGCAATGCTTTGTTATCCACCGTTTAGTTTTAAAGGAGATAAACTCACACAACCGACATCACACGTGGGATCAAATGATGTATTGTCTGTCCAGTTTAACAAAAAAAAATTGTCAGGTTTGCATATTTGTGTTTGATTTCTCTGTATTTCATAAAATGTCTGTGATGCACATCGACAAACAGAAGTGTGATTATGGATCGTCTCATCACCCCCACCATGTAACCCCTTGTGTCCAGAATTGATGATTTACCCTACAGCAAAAAAAAAATTGAATTCTAGCTCTGCCACATGAAGAGCAAATGTTTTTAAAACCAAGTTCGTTTGCCGCTATTTATTAAAGAACCTTTTTTTTTTTTTGGAAATGTGCTTTGCTGATGTTGATTTCTTTCGACGTTTCGATGACTCCTGCTGCGAGATGGAGAGACTGACACCAGAATCTCCTGCTGTATTAAAAGCAGCTCGAGTTAATTTAGGCTGAGAGGAGAGTTTAAAAAGAGCCGCTCTCACATCTGAAGTGAACAGCACTCCGGATTCTTCTTTTAGTGAGATGGGCAGCGTTGGTGATAGCCTCCTCCCTATCATCCCCGTCAACACCCTCATTCACTACAAAGAAACGGGACGTATAATAGAGGTTTGCTGCTCTCTGTTTAATCTCTGATGCTGTAGAAGTTTATTCGATTCAGAGCCTTCGAAGTGACTGGAAGTACTGGAACAGAACCAGGAGGGGAAACACCCGCTGGTTACGGATGACGAATCTTTTCAATTTCATCTAATAATTTGCACGCGTGGAAGCCAGAATTTCATGATGTGACGTCATTGTTCTGAAAAGCTTATGATTCATTTGAAGAAAACCGGCCTGGTTTGGTTGTCCTATATATTAAAAATTGCATCAGGGGATTTTAAATGGAAAAATGTGAAATGAAGTGGTGAATCAGAGACGTAGAGTAGATTAAAACAATCAAACACTTTAATTCTTCAATCCCGTGCGGTGAGGAGGACTAAATAAAGGAGGAGGCTTGTCGACACACTCTCCTCACGTCCCGACGCCCACGCACACACTCCCATGTTAGGGAACCTGGCTCCCGCACCGCCGCCTCGCATCCGTTTCGGCGCCCACGGCCTCCGAGATAAAGCATCAAGTGATGCCTGCCCGTAACGTCGCGATTATCGGGGGCCGAGTGACGCAGACGCGGGAAGCTCTCCAGTCATCTGGTTCTATCTTGGGGGAGCAGAGATACCGGAGCAGCGCCCACGGCGGGTTTTTTAACTCCAGGCGAACGTCCTGAGCTGATGATGAAAGGAAAAAGTGATAGAGAAGACCTGAAGTCACTTTGACCCGGCTGATAGCGGCGCGTTATCACAGGCCTCATCACATGTTGAAGGGACTGTTCATACAAAATGGACAAAATGTGGATCAGACTAGTTATTTGTAGCACACAGTGTTGGGAAAGTTCACTTTCTACATGAACTAGTTATATAAAACATTTTTAACCAATATCAACAACCCAACAATTATTTTATCAGTTTTAACATTGAAACTATGCACTTTTACCATGACCCTCTACTAAGCTACAGATCAACTTTGACTTTCTACATGAACCAGTTCAAAGAACCAGTTAAGTTCATAAATCAAAATGTTGAACTAAGTTCCCCCCAATATGTTGCTATCAGCTATTATTTGTCAAAAAAAAATTCCACAGTCCATAAAGAACCAGAGACCGCAATTATTTTATCAGATTTAACATTAAAATTAAGCATCAGATTAATCTTTTTATCCATTTTGTATTCCTTATCCAACCAGGGTTTAGTATTGAGGTGACAACCCCCTCAATATAAAGGTGTGGAGTTCCACAAGGTTCTGTGCTTGAACCAATACTTTTCACTCTTTATATGCTCCTGCAGAATGAATGCTATGCTTCATATGTAATGATTTCCACTATTATGTGGATGATATATATAATTTTTCTTTACACATCAGATTTATCCTTTTATAATTTTTTTAATCCTTATCCAACTCTAACTTCTATCATTTCCTAACACTTTGTTTCATCCATTCAGTCCACACTAGTAGCAGCTGCAGAATATTATCAAAAGCTGCTGCTTAAATGGTGTTTATTGGTAAAATAAAAGCAGGACTGTAGTCCTTAAGGTTCAGTCTGGGTCAGTACTGACTTCTCCATCACATTGTGTTAATGCTCATAGCTGTGGTGCTGCCTTCCTCCATGCTCCTGGCTGCTGCTCTGTGTTTAAATGACAGATATGACAGCTGCTGCAGGATCAGCTGTTTTTTTAGCTACATGTTACGGTCTGTTTATTGGGAGTTTTAGCTGTTTTTTTTAACCTGGAAGGATCTAATGAAATCTGACACAACGTTCACAGCCAGAATGAACGTTCAAGTTCGACCAGAAAATGAGTTCATTAAACAGGTTCAGTAACAACTCAGTTATAATAGAATGAACATGCAGAACGATGTGAAAGTAAACAGACGGGGCCTTTATAAACCACACACACCAAGATAATATTGGTTTTGGATATAAATGATTATTCCTAATCTCCTTTTAACTGTGGGCACCATTGCTAAAGAGTGACAGAGAATTATGTCTGGCAGTGGCTCGGTGAGTCGATGCCCAAAAACAACATGTGGACCGTCCCTGTTGCTTAAAAAGTGACCTAACGCGAGTCCTTGATTTCTCTATTTGACTTGGCTGAATTTTACTCATGTTGATGTGGAATTGCTAAAGGACACGTAAAAAATCAAGGTTTTGTTTCATGAAAACTTCACGCTGGGAGTTCTGCCTCCTCACATCAAACACTGAGCTGGCAACAGGACGTCCTGAACGGGCTGGAGAAGAACAAAAGAAGCAAAGATGGTTTTCCTCATGGACGTTAACAGCGAAACTACGACGCTGTAAAGTTTTGAAGGGATGTAAGGATGTGAACAGAATGATTGCTGCTATTAATTGTTTAATGCATGCATTTTACAAACTTTAAAACCATTACCTTGAATTTTATTGATTATAGAAATTCCAGGAAGTTATTTTTTTGCAGTAGAAGTACTGTACCTCTGTTTGAAGTATTGTGTCTTTACTATAACAAAATAAAAATAAAAACTGTGATTTTACTTAAATTTAGTGGATTGGGTGAATAGTTACATTAAAAATTAAATAAATACTGTGATTCAGGTGTATTTACAGCATTGGGTGATTAATTATACACTTAAAATTAATTAAATACTGTGATTTCAGTTGTTTTTACACTATCAATTGATTTATTGAACAATAAAGATCAATCAAATACTACGATTTTAGTTGTATTTACAGTATTGTTTGATTATTTGTACAATAATAATCAGTTAAAAGCTGCAATTTCAGTTGTATTTACAGTGTTTGGTGAATATTGTACAATAGTAATCAATTAAATGCTGTAATTTTAGTTGTATTTACAATATTGAGTGATTAATTATACACTTAAAATTAAATACTGTGATTTCAGTTGTGTTTACACTATAAATTGATTTATTGAACAATAAAGATCAATTAAATACTTTGATTTTAGTTGTATTGTGTGATTATTTGTACAATAATAATCAGTTAATTAATTTAATTAATTAATTTCAGTTGTATTTACAGTGTTTGGTGATTATTGTACAATAAAGATCAATTAAATACTGTGATTTCAGAGTATTGAGTAATTCACTATATAATATATATTATTATTAATGAATATATTATATAATCAGGGCGACACGGTGGTGCGGTGGGTAGCGCTGTTGCCTCACAGCAAGAAGGTCGCAGGTTCAAGACCGCTTTGGGCCTGGGTCTGGGGCCTTTCTGTGTGGAGTTTGCATGTTCTCCCCGTGTCTGCGTGGGTTTTCACCGGGTACTCCGGTTTCCTCCCACAATACAAAACATGCTCAGGTTAATTGGTAAACTCTAAATTGCCCATAGGTGTGAGTGTGAGAGTGAATGGTGTGTGAATGGTGTGTGAATGGTGTGTGTGCCCCACGATTGGCTGGCGACCATCTGGGGTGTATCCCTGCCTCTCGCCATAAAATGCGCTGGGATAGGCTCCAGCAGACCCCTGCAACCCCGAAAGGGAATAAGCGGGATAGACAATGGATGGATGGATGGATGGATATTATATAATCAATTACAATTAATTATATACTATTATGATATGTATTATCATATATAATTATTATATATAATATTGTGTGATTATCTGCAATTTCAGTTGTATTTACAGTATAGGGTGAATAACTTATTATAATATGGAACCTCTGACTACTATTACTGTGATTTTTTTGTAAAATACACAGCAATCTACAGTAACAATCATAACACAGTAACGTTACTGTTAAACACAGTAAATAACTGCAGACTTCACAGTGTGTGTTATATAAACTAGATTTACTAGATTTACACTAATTTTATTCATGTACTCCTGCAGTCCTCATTTAACAGCCTTGTGTTTCATGAATTATTAATTTCCCCTGATGATAACGGATGGCGTCGTTCGAATCAGTCAGAACCTCGCTATAAAAGACACAGAGGACGCCCGTTCAGCTCCAATCCTGGATTTCTTCTGATTGTGGAAAAGTGTTCCCAGATACGCCGTGATGACGTTTATATCACGGATAAGTCAGATCTCTGGTTGGTAATTGGGAATGTGTAATATCCGTGCTCTCCACATCCGAAAGCACATCATTTTAATTCCCACGTCTCTCCCTCCCTTTGATCCGACAGCCAGTGTCCTGCCGTTGTTTAGTGGACTTCAAAGCTAATCAGGCTAATAAAGTGGCCACCGTCTCCTGCTGAGTGGACCAGGAGCGTCCAGGCAAGACGTGACCCTTTAAATCCTCACTGGAGCCTGGTGGAATCAAAGCAGCGAGGCTGTCCAAGGGAAGGAAATATGAAGAAGAAAAATCTCTGCAGTCTGAGGATTACAAAAACCATAGTATCATAGTTTTATAGTTTTTTTCCCAGTTGCTAACACACTAAAATGACATGCATAGCCCAATTTTTAAACAAGTAAACCTTCTCAAAGTCTCCAAAACTCTAAAAAAAATGTTTGCTTCATGCACATTCTGCTTTTTAAATGCATGTCTCTGCAGAAAACACAACAGTCTGAGATAAAGTCACATGATTCAGAACGACACTGTGTGAGCTCTAACGGGCCAATTTATAAATAGGAGCCACCTGGACAAACACCTCAATGTTGATTGTTACCACCTCAATCAGGAAGTGGGTGCTGTAAAAAGACCACAGGTCATGCAGGATGAGGCGTGTGTGTGTGTGTGTGTGTGTGTGTGTGTGTGTGTGTGTGTGTGTGTGTGCAAGATGCTGTCTAATGGTTTTCTATTTTGCAATTCACTCCCTGGAGAAAAATGCAAAAAAAGTGTATGTGTATCTGCAAATATTTTTTGTGCATGTGAACAATTTGTTGAATGTTGCACAGTATGAAATGTTTTAGAATTAGGGCAAAGCTACTAAAGATGAGAGAACTTTTTAAAGTCAATTAGTCAATTAGACCAAAAAATCTGATAATATAAATGAAATTTGTGCCATTTGGTGATATGCAAAATGCTTCATTCTGCAGGATATATAAGTTAATTTGTGGTATTCTGAATTGGTTTTGATGAATTCAGCCTCGTTTGAAAAAAAAAATGTGTTTTAGCAGCTGCACATAAAACGGTTCGCATCACTTCTTTGTCCTTTTAAGGCCTGTGTTCTGTCCCCACCTCCTCATTGGGGACATGCAACGTTTGTCTTCTGCTCAGTATAACGACAGGAATAAACGCTGGAAGACGCCGACGTCCTCCACGAGGACGAGTCAGGGTCGACCGAGAGTGAACAATGGACGCCGGAACCCCAGGCCTTGTGGGTCACTCCTAACTCCTTCCACATGTACATGTAATCTTTTACCAGAATTTTTTATGGTAACGAGGGAAATTTTTAAACCTGGGCCCCCGTCAGACGAACCCATCCCCCCACCCCCCCCGCGGCCACAGAAACTGGGTCAGCGCGTGTCTCCTTTGAAGGTGGCGTTCTGCAGGTTTGTTCAGAGGACATTTCGCTCCGTGCTCGTTAGCCCGAGGCAGGACTCGTCTCTCGCAGCCGTGGAGGCTAACAGAGCAAGTAGGAAACAATCAGAGGTTTTATATGAGGGAAGACGATGCGATGTACGTTAACGTCTGCAGCGGATTGATGGAAGCGATCCAGCTGCAGAGATTGAGACGAAAAACTCGTCACATACCGGTTGCAATTAATAACATAGATTAAAAATAGCTGCATCCTATTAAAGCGTGGCAGCAGGGTTCACGCTGCCTCACCTGAATAGAACAGAACGTCATTGGTAAACCACGAAAGCTGCACTTTTCCTGCCGGTAACTGAGGCGTTCATCCTCTCACTTCGCTCTCTTTGTCTCTGATCTTAGCGTTGCATGTTCCTCTAGGGAACATGCTTTTTTATTTTTAAAATGCAACTGCACCTCCACTACATTAGGGGGCAGTGGCGCTCTCATTGGCAGAGTGGGAGCAGGGAGCATACAGCACAGAGTATGAGTATGAAGTGTAGACACCAAGTGTAGCAGACTGTAAGAAGGTGATTAGGGCGTCTCTATGATTTGTTTTAATCCGTCACATGGATTTAATTCTGTGAAATGTAATTGTAGCTTAGTACTGCTCTTAAATCCATTTTCAGAATGTTCGGGAGTAAATGAGGCGATTGGTTGGTATCCCTCATTTCTTTCAGGGAATTCTACAAGGTGCAACTTTGGACATTATGAGGATATGGGTTTGTCCCCCACTAATGGTTTAGTCCAATTAAAGATGTATAAAAAGGCTGCCATTGGACATTTGGGGAACTGTCTTTTTTGGTCCAACCTGCTGAGAGGTGGCTTTTTTGGCAAAATTGAACTCTGCTGCCTCCCATCTCCACTTCGCCTGGTTGCCCTGTTGGGAGGCCACGTCGGTCGCCCACACAGGGAGCATACAGCACAGAGTATGAGTATGAAGTGTAGACACCAAGTGACACCATGAAAACATATTTAACAGGGATGAGAAGACAGGCGGAGAGAGACGGAGATAAAGAGACAAACGAAAGTCTCCCAAAGCTAAGACGAGGAAATATGACGAAGCGTCTGTAGCGCTTGGTTCACTGTGAAAGACCGGTGTGTTACTGAGTCTGAGATGTTGGCAGTGGACAGCATGAAGACAAAGAAATTAATCTTGGCAGGGAAAAGCTGAGGTGTTCTCAGGCGTTACGGCTGATGCATTAATCAGAACTGGTGTCTATCAGCAGGTAATAACAAGTTCAGTAACGCAGTCACGGTTCCTCTTAACTGACATGAATCAATAGGAAAAGTGTGGCAATCTGGAGCATCTGCACGAGGACAGGTGCGTTCTGGGATTTCGATTTTGTGCATGTAAAACGTGGCTAAAATAATTCGATTTAATAAACACATTTTTCAGGTTTAATGGGTAGAGAGACAATTCTCATTGGTGTTAATAGTCAACGGCTGTCAAATTATTCCATAACCTCCTAAATGGGCTTTTCTTTTCAAAAGTAGTTTTTCTGGAGGTTCTTGAGCTGACACACACACACACACACACACACATGTCAGTGTTTGTATTTTGTTTATTGTGAAATGTGTGTTAATCTTATGACGAAGCCGCTTTGATGAATTTCCTGTGAACTCACGTAAATCCATGAGAAAGTTTGTCAATCGTCAGGATCTGGTTTCATCACCTCGTCTTATGACGAACTCCACAGGGCGTGGTGAAAGTTGCTTGGTGTTGAGTGTGAATAATCCTTTTTAAATGTTGAGGGCTTGCTGTATTATTTCCTGTATCATTCATTTATGAAGAAAATGCATTTCAGTGTGAAAGACACACACACACACACACACACACACACACACATGCACAGCTACAAGGTCACACTTGAATCCCCCTGATTGATGATGCAGTAGCTTTTATATGGAATTATATCATAAAATATTTAAGATAATAATATCTGTTGGTCTAGTTTGAAAAGAAAAAGCTCATTTATAAATTATTATAAATTTATAAATATTAATTATTATAATTAATCGTATTATTTTAGCCATGTTTTACATGCACAAATACAAATTCCAGACTGTAAAACCAACTTTTACTGGACTCTCTGTTAATGTAAAACATCTCTTCCATTTCCTGCTCATTTAATAAGAAGAACATATTTTTTTTTGCTTTAAAATGATTTATCCAGTCGTATCTCTATCTATCTATCTATTTTTTAACTTTGTGTTTTCATACTAAAATACCTTTCTTCCCTTATATCTTCATTATTTCTGTTAATCATTATTATATTCTTTTGGATATCAGATCAGTCAGTATTTGGCTATTCCATTTTATTTTTGCATCATCTGTCCACAGTAAACATATCACGTTTAATTGTTATTGCATTGCAATACATTGAACACTGAAGCTCAAGCTGGAATTAAATTAAGATAATATAATATTCATTATTTTTCATACATGTTGGCCCATATGCAACAGACATGAATCAATAAGTCAATGGATTTAATTATTGTTGATTAATATTAAATATTAGGGATCATACTGTGACTTATTATATTCTTTGATGTGTTTAAAAACTCACATTTTTCAGTATTTGGTTATTCCAGTTAACATCTTTCTGTCAAATGTTATTACATTTCAGTACATCTCATTCTAAAAGGTTTTACTGAATGTCAAATGGGAATTAGACGCCACAGAAATCAATCAATCACTGAATAGATTCAATTATGGTCACTAAATATTAAATATTACGGTTCACACTGTGTGTTTTAGGGTTTCTATGTATCATATGCACAGGATAATTCGCTTTTTTCTCTGTAAACATCTATGATTAAGCGCCACTCTCCCCACAGTCGTTTTTATTGCTCCATAATCCTCTTCAGAGACACGAGTGTTCCTACCGCTCTGGCTCAGGATGGTTTCTCTGGTTTGTTTTACTGGTTTCCACTTAAACCTGTGGATGATGGTTATGATGCGTGTCCTGGCTCGGGGAACACATATGACGCCGTACTCCGACTCACACACACACACACACACACACACAGCGTTGGCAAGCCACTAAACAAACACGCCAGCGAGCTTGAAATCATTAGTTTGAAGGAGGAAAGAAAAAAAGAAGTAGTGTCAGATGCCCATCTTAGAGTGACACTCATGGGTGTAGCCCCTGAATTCAGGGATTTAGAGCATGAACGTCTTCATAAAACAGATGAAAACCTTCGCGGTTTTTAAAACACTAGTCACCGATGTTATTTGGCTGTGACGCAGTCGTCCAGTGAAAACAAGGCTCGTGTTATCGTCCTGTGAGGCTTTTCAGTTCCAAAATATTCTAATCACTTTAAAACCAATGTTAGTAGGTGTGCATATGTGAGCCTTTTGAGCAAATTTGGAACCTCCGTCAGCCTTTTACAATAAAGACAAAACACAAAAAGCGTTATAAATTACCAAGAATAATATATTTATTAATCATTTCAATCAAGAAGACCTTGGCGCTTATCTAAGATTATCTTATCTTATCTTGACCTGTTTGGTCTAATGTCGGCTGTTCTCAGCTATAACTGGACATCGGGTTTAGTTTTTCTTTTCATAAATAACTTCTAATGTTGGAATATTGAACTTGAATATAGAAAAGCAAAGGGGCAGAATAAATTAAAATGCACAGAAAATGTTTGGTGCCACTGTTTTTCGATGAAATCAGTCTCGTCCTGTTAAAAATAATGATCCAAGTCACTTTTCTAGGCCTTGACGGTAGATAACTGTGAACACATATAGAAAGTTGTGATGTCACTTAAGTAACATTAAAGAATAAAGGGTTTTTTGACAGTTTTAATGACTTAACTGAATGATATTATTTTCCATCTAGCTCCTGATTGCATTTAAACAGTTGTTCAATCCAGGAAATTCTGTCCATCTTATCAGGTTTGAAGTACAAATATAACAGGGTATCATCAGCGTACAGTTTGACATTCATGATGCTGCATTTTAGGATCAACTACCCCCAAAAAACTCTAAACTGACATTACCTGGAGTTAAATTAAACTAATGTCAGGTCCCTTTTTCATCACTTTCCAAGGTCTGCTTTGCCTGTTTGTTATTGATCATAACTCATTAACATCCAGTTTTGATGACTTTTTAAACACATGTTTAATTGATGAAGATCCTGTAACTTTCTTTATTTCTTTATATTTGGCTGCAGATTTATTACATTTATTAATTTATAGCTTTTATGATAATAAAACCTGTAACTCACCAGTAGAAATAACAGAATCAGGAATCATGTTTAGAGCTCCTTGCATCATTAAAGCTTGTTAAATTTCTCCATTTTATCCTAATGGTATAATATAAAGTGCTGTGCATTTCAATTAAATAAAAAGGGACCTGATGTTAGTTTAATTTACCCTGTTAAAATATTGGTTATTTTTTGACAAAAGTGACTCTTAATGCTGCTGCCACATCTGGTTAAAATCTAGTAAAAAGTCATAATCAGGACAATGGCTTGAATGAAGAAGGTGACTTTAGTCATTTTTATTTTATTGGAAAATTCACTACATCTTAGGATTTAAAAAAAAAGTGGATGTTGGAACTGGAAAATGAGTTATGTTCAGTTAAAAAGAAAAAAAAAACAGGCAAAGAAGATTTACCTTACATGATTAAATTAAACAGGTTATGTAAGTATTGGGTTTTCACTATGGAATTAACTCAGTTAAAAATTGCATTATTTAATTTAACTTCAGGTAATGGCAGTTTAGAGTTTTTTGGGGGTAGTTGATCCTAAAATGCAGCATCATGAATGTCAAACTGTACGCTGATGATACCCTGTTATATTTGTACTTCAAACCTGATAAGATGGACAGAATTTTCTGTATTGAACAACTGTTTAAATGCAATCAGGAGCTAAATGGAAAATAATATCATTCAGTTAAGTCATTAAAACTGTCAAAATAAAAAACAGGCAAAGAAAACCTGGGAAAGTGATGAAAAAGAGACCTGACATTAGTTTAATTTAACTTTAAAGTGTTCACTATGGAATGAAACGACAGTTTAATCCAGGTTTAAGGTTGACTTAAGTCACACTAGAATGTTCAGAAATTGACCAAAAGTCACTTTATTCTTTATTGTGCGTCCACAGTCATCTACTGTCAAGATCATTAATAAATAGATGATAGGGTGATGATATGCTTCTGTTTTATTTTGTCCATCATGTCAAACGTATTGTTTGACTTGACGACTCCTGACGGGAAAAATGGAGAAAAGCTGAAAAATAGAGTCCAGGATTGTGAAAAGTGGCTTTCAATTAGAAAAAGTGTGACTTCCACTGACCACTTAGCGTTGCCTATTTAATTCCTAATGAAAACTGGATCAGTAATGCTAATATTACTCACAGAATGCTGCTCACGCACACTCTGGCGGCTCAGTTTACACAAACTGTTTATCTGTGCGGGAAAAATTATCCACAAATCCTTATCCTTTCAACACTTCCCTGTCACATCAGACCAACAGAAGGATTTATAGAAGGATCACACATCTGTGATTCACTCGTGTAGTTTCCTAATCGTCTGCCACCTCCAATCTCTTTTTGTTCCGCTGATAAAACGCCTGCAACATGTCAGGTTCTAATAAGGAAATGAACACATCACCCCTCTGAGGATGCATGTTTTAGCTTTTTAAATTAAGATACTGCGACAATACTGTGTTTCAGCATCATAACCAACGCTGACACAGAGATAAGGATTCAGATGTGGAGTAAAACGCCTGCGGCGTCAAATCCAACTAAAACAGCAAAGCTCAAAGTGTCGTTTGGTGTCACACTTCTTTAAGGCGGCACCAAATAAACCGGAATCTGAACACATCGCTGCGTTTTATGTTACGGGGAGTCGGGTTCATAAGATAACACCGACCCACAGATGGACGTCTGGGAGGTCTGGCGCCCCCGCGTTTAAAAAAAAAAATCAGCAAGAGCGTCCTCTCGGGGGGGGGGGGGGGGGGGGCATCCGAGAGGGTAGATAAAACATGATAGTAGCCTCTCGGGTGGCCTGCAGGATAAAGAGCCCTCTAGGGTGTCCTTCCAGTGGACGCAACCTGATAAGACGTCAGGACAGAACAGGACGTGTGCAGCCCCATGCAACGGTGGAACGGAACTAAGTGGTTTTACTCTACTAAAAAATGGAATTTATAAAATATTTACCGGTACATAATTGGACAAAATGAGATAGTAACTCCAACTAAAGCAGCACTTCTGTATAAGGGCAATAATTCACAATTTAATTCTCGTTAATTTGAATTAGAGATAATTGCAAAATGCAAAGATACTCCATTACAAGCAAAATGTGCTTTAAGTATCAAAAATAAAACAGCACACTATGTTTAGAGTAATAAAACACATTATATGACGTTAAATATAGCATTAACAGCCTATACATTATGATTATAATGACATAAGCAGCATTTTTGACAAAGTGAATCTGATAAATTTTTACACAGATTTTTAAGGTGGATTTTTAAAGGGAGAATTTTAATAGTTTAATTATTATTATCACCTGGCCCTATGTTTCTCATAACAAAGGAAACATGCTTTTGATTGGAGAATGAATATAGTGTTTTCAAATTGTTTTATATTTGCATATAATATATAATAATGCACATTTTTACTTTTACTCCAATACATTTTGTGGCAAATATCTGCACTTTCTACCACTCATTTATAAATTCTGGTTTTTACTCATTACATTTTAGCTCAGGGTTGTGAATATGTTGACAACAAGTTAAGTTTAAACTTAAAGTTAAAAATATTGCGTCTTAAGGGTAAATTAGTAAATAAATTCTCATTCACAATATTTCACGTAATATGCACAGTATTGCAGATCACACACATTAACCACTAAGCAGTGATTTTGCAAAGGATTAAATAAATACAACTTTATTCTAATGGGACAGACACTGTGAGTAATTAAACTTTTATACTTTAAAACAAGTTTAAAAGTAGGTAATTAGTACAGCACAAATGGACTTTCAAATGACAAAAAACCCAACATGGACACAAAATGTTCAAAACAAAATTTTGAGAGACCTAATAAATGATATACACTTTTTTTTTACTTTTTCATCTTATCAAACAGGATTTACCATTGACCCTCTACTTTTAATTGAGTGAATATTTTGCAGGGTTTTGCTGCTTTTACTGGTATTGTGTGTGTGGTCTAAAAAATGAGTTAAATTCCACACAGTCAACAACTTAATTTGCTTTTGTCTTTCATTCTAATTGCTCGGCTGGAATCTCCAATCAGTCATAACATTTCTTCTGTAACATGGGCGTGACTGTTATCTGATAATCATTCATAATCATTCATAATCATTCATAATCATTCATAATCATTCATAATCGTTCATAATCATTCATAATTATGGATGTCAGGATGTTGGCTGATAGAGAATCTCTCACCATGTGCGTCTCTTACTCGATAAATGTTGTTTGTTTTCGAAGCATCGTTCAGCTCACACTACAAACGAGTAGAAAGACGTCTGAGCTCAGATGGGACGAGTTTTTTTTATGCAGCTGTATGTGGCAGCTGAGAGTTCCTACAAAGCCTCCTCTGTCCAGTCCTGGTCCAGCAGACATGACTCAGGCTGAGATGATGTCTCCCAGTAACAGACCACGACAGAAACATCATGGAACAAATCCTGGTTCCATACGACGAGGTACCACCACACCTCAACCCTTTGTCTCTACAGGAAAACACCTTCAGTTCTTAGTCATTCAGAACATTTGAAAAGTTAATCTCTGATCCGATGGACCAGAGGTCTGATCTGGATCAGGTTGCTGTAGGAGGAACTCCTGACTGACTAGGTGTAGACCACCAGGTCCTGACTAACTAGGTGTAGACCACCAGGTCCTTACTAACTAGGTGTAGACCATCAGGTTCTGACTAACTAGGTGTAGACCATCAGGTCCTGACTAACTAGGTGTAGACCACCAGGTCCTGACTAAATAGGTGTAGACCATCAGGTTTTGACTAACTAGGTGTAGACCATCAGGTCCTGACTAACTAGGTGTAGACCACCAGGTCCTGACTAACTAGGTGTAGACCATCAGGTTTTGACTAACTAGGTCTAGACCACCAGGTCCTGACTAACTAGGTGTAGACCATCAGGTCCTGACTAACTAGGTGTAGACCACCAGGTCCTGACTAACTAGGCGTAGACCACCAGGTCCTGACTAACTAGGTGTAGACCATCAGGTCCTGACTAACTAAGTGTAGACCACCAGGTCCTGACTAACTAGGCGTAGACCACCAGGTCCTGACTAACTAAGTGTAGACCACCAGATCCTGACTAACTAGGTGTAGACCACCGGGTCCTTACTAACTAGGTGTAGACCATCAGGTTCTGACTAACTAGGTGTAGACCATCAGGTCCTGACTAACTAGGTGTAGACCACCAGGTCCTGACTAACTAGGTGTAGACCATCAGGTTTTGACTAACTAGGTGTAGACCATCAGGTCCTGACTAACTAGGTGTAGACCACCAGGTCCTGACTAACTAGGTGTAGACCATCAGGTCCTGACTAACTAGGTGTAGACCACCGGGTCCTGACTAACTAGGTGTAGACCATCAGGTCCTGACTAACTAGGTGTAGACCACCGGGTCCTGACTAACTAGGCGTAGACCACCAGGTCCTGACTAACTAGGTGTAGACCATCAGGTCCTGACTAACTAAGTGTAGACCACCAGGTCCTGACTAACTAGGCGTAGACCACCAGGTCCTGACTAACTAAGTGTAGACCACCAGATCCTGACTAACTAGGTGTAGACCATCAGGTCCTGACTAACTAGGCGTAGACCACCAGGTCCTGACTAACTAGGTGTAGACCTTCAGGTCCTGACTAACTAGGTGTAGACCACCAGGTCCTGACTAACTAGGTGTAGACCACCAGGTCCTGACTAACTAGGCGTAGACCATCAGGTTCTGACTAACTAGGTGTAGACCACCAGGTCCTGAATAAGTAGGTGTAGACCACCAGGTCTTGACTAACTAGGCGTAGACCACCAGGTCCTGACTAATTAGGTGTAGACCATCAGGTCTTGACTAACTAGGTGTAGACCACCAGGTCCTTAATAACTAGGTGTAGACCACCAGGTCCTGACTAATTAGGTGTAGACCACCAGGTCCTGACTATCTATACGGGTCTAATTGATTCTATAAAGTTGGACTTTTTGGACTTAAACTGCTTTAATTTCAATAAAAATGGAATAATGTGTGTTTTGTAACTTTTGAACAGTGGTGTAGGTACTGAATTTCCTCTGCATACTTTGTAAAAACAAAAAAAATTAGAATAAATTGAGAACAGCTAAAACAAACTTGCTGGCATCCTTTAAACATGAATCACAGCCCCCGTCTTATCATCCGTCACGTGCGGAAGTGTTGCTGGACAGTTTGAAAACCAGCGGCGCCACACACTGATGTTTTATTATTGTCATTCACCCGTTTAACCTGCTGAAAACACCGCGCGGTGATAACTGGCGAGGAATAATCAGCCCGTGGTTTACACTGGGCCCGGTGGAACAGCCCAAACACTTAGCCGGGGTGAGGAGCTGCGTCTTCCTCCTGTCGCCCCGTCCATGTCAGGGGAGTGTTTGGGTTCAGGTTCACACGTCAGCTCATTTGTCATTTAACGTTCGGAACAGTGTGTTTCCCATCTCAAACCACTCGACAGTATAAAGAGTGCAAAGTTTGTTTCTCGAGCCACTGACAGTCATTCAGTTCAGAATATATGGACAATGGATAATGCATAACACTGTATCCTTATTAACGTATAAGAGAATAAAAAAAGAAAGAAATATGGACCAACTTACAACAAAGAATAGCTTTATTAACTAACAGAAAAGATTTAAAGTGCATCTGAAATTAAAAATAAAATTAAATCCTTAATTAAACATTTTTTACTGACCATGTCAAACCATATGATACTGAAAAATAAAACTACATAAATGGTCTTATCAGTGATTGTGGTGTAATGTCTTTAATTTCTCTGTCTCCAACATTTCAGACTCAGTAACACACCGGTCTTTCACAGTGAACCAAGCCCTACAGACGCTTCGTCATATTTCCTCGTCTTAGCTTTGGGAGACTTTCGTTTGTCTCTTTATCTCCGTCTCTCTCCGCCTGTCTTCTCATCCCTGTTAAATATGTTTTCATGGTGTCACTTGGTGTCTACACTTCATACTCATACTCTGTGCTGTATGCTCCCTGTGAACACTCTGCTGCCCCCTAATGTAGTGGAGGTGCAATACCACTTTATTTTAGGACTAATTTAAAAAAAATGAATAAATAAAAAGCATGTTCCCTGAGGTCAAACATGCCCCCCATGACCGAGCCTCGTGTACCCAAAGGGGGGGCTTGAGGGGGCCAAATACAGCAGCTGTGGCCACACGAGGTACTGTAGTGGTGAGTACCCAGAGATACGATTTCAGAGGAGTGGTAGTAGTTGCAGCAGAATTACAGACAGTCATAGACTGTGGTGTCCGTCACACACACACACACACACACACACACACACACACACACACACATGCACCACCCCACACATCCCCTTGTTCCGGAAATGTGCGTCAGGGGACGGTAAACGAGCTCCATATGTGGTCACTTCCTTTTTCCCGACCCGATGTGAGCGTGGAGGTTTTAAACAGGGAGACCGGATCCGTTCATTTAACCCTCAGAAGAGAGAGCGAAGTCCACGAGAATAGAGATAAAATAGAGAAACAGAGAAGAGCTTCCTTGTGTGATAACTTACGCTGACGTCAGCGTGTGCGTGAAGCCGCGAACCAGAAACTTCCGGCCTGGATCAATCATTATTTGGTGATGCACTACAATACAAAGGACTGACAAAATAATCACTGAATAAGTAGATGACGAATGATTTTTATCACGAAGATGAATTGGTCTAAATAGACAAGAAACCAACATAAACACAAAATGCATATTTTAGAAGCCCTGATGATCTTAAAACTGTATTTTCATTTGTTTTTTGACTTTCTCATCTTGTTAAACTTTACCAGTAACCTATTTATTAGTTTACAGTATATACTGTATATAATATATAACACTATACAGTATATTCATTAACCATTTTCGACAAGGTAAATCTAAAATCTTATAATGCTCGCAACTCAAATAAAGGGAAATCATGTTTATTCTTTAAGGGAGGATGAATAAAATGAGTAGCATGTAGAAATCTGAATAATAGTTATGTTATTGGGAATGAGGGTGCATAAAAATCTCACCTACTTTATCTTTCTCATAATAAAAGATGATAAAACATGGATAGGGAACAAATGCATAATTCTTTACCTATTTCAGCCAATCACATCAAACTGACTGCACAGAATTTCTCTATTGTCTTCTAGTGATAACAATACAGCTTGTTGGAGAGATGTCTGAATATAATAGAATAAACATGACATTTTGAGAGAAATCCTAACACTACAAACACAGTTTTCTATTGGATGTTCATGATGCATTGATT
>JAYKQN010000005.1:27010000-27022500 GCA_036785175.1 Eupleurogrammus muticus
CGCTTTTACGCATTTTTCCTTTAGACAAGGGAATAAAGTTGTTAAATACGTATAAACACACATAAGAGTGCAAAAATAAATTGGGGAAAGTTGGGTAAGAACTTAAAGGGGGGTGACACTTTTTTTTTTTCAAAGGGGGGGTGTTTGTGTGTGTGTGTTTTTTTTTTATTTGTTTTTTTAATTTTGTTTTTTTTTGCGTTATCTCCGCGGCCTTCGGAGATGGGTATCCGGCTTATTGATAGCGCTGAATGCCAGCGGGCATTAGAACAGCGAGCGGCCATCTGCCAGCCGAGCGAGCAGCAACCCCACCAGCTGCAGTCGCAAAACGCCCTACAAAGCAGGACATGCATGCAGCTTCTGACGTCTGCGGCCACACTGCGCCTCAAAGCCCAGAAAAAGCAGGAGCGGAAACAATGAGAATCCAGCGTATAGACGCCGCATGAAAAGCCCCCGCGAACGGCAAGTTTTTCAGCGCAGCGGCAGAAAAGCGGCCGCGGAGCGCACGTCCGTCGCCTCGTTTCTTCCCTTTTTTTCTGCTTTTTGTTTTTCGGATGAGCGGTTTTTTGTTCGTGGGGATTTATTTTTCCGCGCCGGGGGAGAAATATACATAAAAAGACTCATGCAGGGGCACTTTAATACCCCGACATGGCGACGGCAAGAAAAGGGAGAGAGCTTTTTACTATTTTGGAAACTAGCGCGGACGCAGAAAGTGCCACGGCGTGCGACAGCCAAGACTCGCCGCTAAATCTTTCCGCCGACGTGAAGTGGTTCGAGATTCCGTACAGAAAGCCCGACGAGGACGAGGAAGACGACGACGACGACGACGACGTGCGGGAGGAAGAGGAGGAGGAGGACGGCGGCAGCGAGGGGGAGAATGGCTGCGCGGCGGCCGCGGCCGCGGCGGCGGCGCCGGACGCGGCGGACGCGGCGGACGCGGCCAGCTTCATCGCCGGTGGCGGCTGCAACATTATTCTAGTGACCGGGAGCAACGGGATCAAGCACGACGAGGACGAGTACGCGGAGGACTGTTTTTATTCCACCTCCACCAACTGCTCCGACACCACCTCCAACGACTCGGATATTGATTTCTCCGATCTGGAGGAGGAGGAGCGCCGGAGTTTTTTCAGCTTCGAGGACGACCCGGACGAGGACTGCACGTCTCCGGACTTCTGGGGCGAACCCGACCAGGTGATCTCGATCGAGCCGTTCTCCGCCGTCAGCGGCCCGCAGCACTCGCTGGGGGACGATGCTGACACCCATGACTATTTCCGGATACTCTTCCCAGATTCTCTTTTTGAACACATGGTAGAACAAACAAACAACTACGCCCTCTACCGGCAGAGGAGGAGCGGGAAGTCAGACCCCCACTGGCACCCCACTGATGTCAGGGAGATGAAGGCCTATGTGGGTCTGAACATCCTGATGGGCATCAACCAGCTGCCCGACACCGGCATGTACTGGGCCAGCGACATCTTCATCGGCAACGCCGGCTTCAAGAAGACCATGACGGCGCGCCGCTTCGAGAAGCTCACCCAGTACCTGCAGCTGTGCGACCGGGAGTCTGAGCCGGTGCGCGGCGAGCGCGGCTACGACGGCCTCTTCAAGATCCGCCCGCTGCTGGACGTGGTGGAGAACACCATGTGGGACGCGTACGTGCCCAACCGCTGCCTGACCATAGACAAGTGCGCCATCGCGGCCAAGGGGCGCCGCTCGCCCACCCAGTGCATGCCCTCCAAGCCGCTGAGGAAGGGGCTGACCGTGTGGATGCTGTGCGACTCGCGCTCGGGCTACTGCCACCGGGCCAACATCTACGTGGGCCGGCCCGGCGAGGACGAGGGGGTGGCCTCCCTGGGCTACAGGATGGTGACCTCCCTGGTGCGAGGCCTGGAGGGCCAGTACCACCACCTGTTCATGGACAGCTTCTTCACGTCGGTGCCGCTGCTGCAGCGCCTGCTGCGGGACGGGCTGTACGCCTGCGGGCCCACCCAGCCCGCCCGCCGCGGCTACCCCGAGGTGCTGCGGCCCCGCAACGTGGGCAAGCTGGCCCAGGGCGAGTTCTACCAGTGCCAGCGCGGCAACCTGGTGGCCACGGTCACGCGGGACGTCAAGATGGTCAGCTGCCTGTCCACCAACTCGGCGCCGGGCATCGTGGGCATCAGCCCCGGGCGGCAGCAGCAGCACGAGACGGACGGCGAGGGCGAGAGCGACAGCACGGACGGCTCGGGCCTGTCGTACGGCGTGCCGCGCCCGCTGCCGCTGCTGCTCTACCAGGAGAACATGCGCGGCGTGAGCCTGTGCGACCAGCTGCGGGAGTGCTACCAGGTGGGCCGGCCGTGCAGGAAGTGGTGGCGCTACTTCCTGTGGTTCTACGTCAACCTGTGCATCGTCAACGCCTACGTGGTGCTGCGGGAGAGCCGCGGCGGCGCGCCGCCGGCCGGCTTCAACGGCAAGCAGTTCACCCAGCGCCACTTCCGGGTGCGCCTGGCCCAGCAGCTGATCGGGGACTACCAGGGGGCGAGGGGCATGGAGAGGGCGGCGCGCAAGCGGCACGCCGACTCGCCCATCGAGTACGGGCACCGCCTGGAGCGCATGTCGGAGCGCTCCCGCCGCTGCAGGAACTGCACCAACAAGGGACTACGGCACGAGAGCGTGTTTGGCTGCAAGATATGCAACGTCCACCTATGCAGGGGAGGGTGCTTCTCTGAGTTTCATAAGTAGAGAAAAAAACTGGCTCTTGTTTTTATATCCTTTGTGTAATCAAACAACTTGTGTCAAGGGATTTTTTTTTTTTTTAACAGTAAAACAATTTGTAATTCCAAAGGTTACCACTACAAGTGCACAATATAGTCACACACTTTATGTAGAGCTAGTTTTAGCATAGAAGTATTACTGCACGTATACCTAGAGAAAAACCAACTGAGAAACTGTAGATGATTTGAACTAGTATAGAATGTTTTTGGCAAATCGCCTTCTGTAACACTGACAGAATTGCCTTGTGTCACTTTTTATACGTTTAAAATATGATAAGGATTTTATATGAAAAAAAAGAAAAAAAAAAAGAAGAAATCAAACTTTTCTGCACTCACAACAGATCAGAAAACGTTTACTATGGAAAGTTTATCTCTCTCCTTTTCCAAAATAAATACTTCATTATGATGTACATGATTGAATCATCTCTTCTTTAACGTGATTATAAAACCCGGGCGACGGATTCGGAATCGCTGCTTTTTTTTTTTCCTCGTCGTGTCTCTGGGCCTTGAACGGGACGCAGCTTGGAGCAATTAGAGAATAGAAAAAGCCCCTCAGCGCCCTGCAGCCAGTGGACACACAGCGACATCTGTGGCCCGGCTACTCGTCTCTGGCATGATGGGAAAATAGCAGAAAGATGACAGAAACACACTTTTTATTTTATTGAGTGATGGGTGAAGTCTGCATTAACGGGGCCCTGCTTTTCCCATTTTCCCAGTTTAGTAGTTTAACTTCTTGTGGACCTGTAGCAGCAGTACAGTCGGCCTTCCCTCACACTCACTCTTACATCCCTACCCGAGAAGCTGATTCGTGATTGGTCTATTACTGTGGAAATGCCACACCCACAAACTAGAATATTATAACTTATTATATTATAAAGTAAAAATGTTATTCCAATATTGAGTACAATTATCTTATAATTGAACTTATTTCAAGTTTTTGTCCTGATTTGGGTTCATTTGAAAAAGGTTAAAGGTTAAAAAACTTGAAATAAGTTATATGATGTTCCTACACTGCAAGAAATGAAATCTAAATAGGTAAAATAAAAAAGTCTTGTTTTTAATATTATTCTGATATTGAGTAGAATTATCTATCTCTCTCTCTTTATATATATTATGTTTTTTTTATTCTAATGGCAGATAATTAGATAATATTTCATTTTATTTCTCTGATTTGGGTCAATTTGCTGTTTATTTTAAGAAAGAATTCAAACATTTTCTCAAAAAAAAAGATTAAATTCACTAAAATAATGAGACAAATTTAAAATATAAGGTTATTAATTATTCTACTCGATTTTGGATTAATTGTACTAAAAACAAGATATTTTAACTTGTTAAGATTTAATTTCTTGCAGTGACATCACAAGTCCTCTTGTGACATCACAACCGGCGCCATATTTAAACAGCTTGTGTTTCAGCAACTAGTATAATGAGATAATTCTACTCAATATTATTATAATTATTATTAATTAAGTATTTAGGTGTTACTGTACTGCAAAAAATGTTTTTGTATTATTCCAATATTGAGTAGAATTATCTTAATTAATTTTGCTTAATTTCAAGTTTTTTCCTGATTTGGGTTAATTTGTTTAGGTTTTATGAAAACAAGAGTAAGATTTTCTTTAAAAAATACAGATTAAATTGATTAAAATCTAGTAAATAAAAATGAAATAAGATATTTGATGTTCCTGTACTGCAATAAAATCAAAGAGTGAAATCTTGTTTTTGATAAAATTATTCCAATATTGAGTAGAATTATCTTATTCTACTGGCAGATAATTTATAATACTTAATTTTTTTTCCCTGATTTGGATGAATATGGTGTTATTTTAAGAAAATATTCTAACATTTTTTCAGAAAAAAAAATTAATTGACTAAAATAAAGAGAAAATTTTGAAATAAGCTAAATTATCTATAGTATTTTAATAAATTTTGGGATAATCTACCAAAAACACGATATTTTCACTTATAATATGTATTTCTTTGCAGTGAGAGACCCAGGTTTGGTTCCACAAACAGAATTCCATGTGATCTGTGATCGGGGTGTCGACCAATCAGCCCCCACTCCTCTTGTGACATCACAACCAGAGCCGTATTTAAACAGCGTGTTTCAGCAACCAGTGTAATGAGATATTTCTATTCAATATTGAACTAACTTAGTCCATTTTTTAAATTATTATGATTATTATTAATTATAAAAAGTGTAATTATTTAGGTCTCTGATTTTCCTGTACTGCAAGAAAAATGCAAAATATTGTTTTGGTGCAATTATTTCAATATTAGGTATAATTATCTTAATTAATTTAGCTTATTTTAATTTTTTTAAATTGATTTGGGTCAATTTGGTCAAGTTTTGAGAAAACAAGAACAATAAAAAAAAAAAAAAAATTAAATTGACTAAAATCAAAAGGAAAAACTTGATATAAGGTCCCTGATGTTGGAAATTTCTACATTTTTATATTATTGTTCTAATATTGAGTAGAATTATCTTCCACTGGCAGATAATTAAGCTTGAAATAAGCAGTTTATTAATTGAAAATGATAATTATACTATATATTATACTATTAATATTGAAATAATAGTACGAAAAATAAGACCTATCCGCCTAAATACTTACAGAATTTTAAAAATATAATTAATATTATTCATAATAATTAAAACAAATTGATTAATTAGTTAGTCAAATATTGAGTAGAATTTTTCAAGTTTTTGTCCTGATTTGGGTCAATTTGTTGAAGTTTTCTTAAAAAACAGTATTCAACTAAAAAAACTTGAAATAAGGTTTGTGATGTTCCTACACTGCAAAAAGAAGTGAAAACATCTTGTTTCTGGGGCAACATTGAGTAGAATCATCTTGTTCCACTTGCATATATTTTACCTTTTAAAGAAAATATTAGTCTTGTTTCCTTCTTGTTTTAAATGAATACTCTTAGTAATTTAACGTTAGTGGTATGTGCGTCTCAGTAACGTGTACTTCCTGCTCTCTCAGGCTCGACGTTGAAGTCGTGCAAAGCGAAGCTTCAGCAGGTCAGACTCAGCGTCTCCTTTCTCTCTCACCCACCCCCACCTCCCTCCCTCCCTCCCTTCCTCCCTCTCTCTCTCTATATCTCTCTCCATCTTCAGGCACTACTGTGCCATCCCACACACACACACACACACACACACACACACACACACGCCCTCCCCCCCCCTCAGCCGTTCCCCAGCTGGGAGAGGGTTTAGTCAACTGGACGCCCATCCCGCTGATCTGCGGGAGCCCCGTGGGGAGTTACCATGGCAACCGCGGCCGATGAAGACAGGGAGTCGCCAGCAGGCCCGCACGGTTGTCATGGTACTGGATCTGGCTACGGAGGTGGGAGGTGCCAGAGGCCACACCTCCCCGCCCCTTTTCTCCAAAACTAGGCAAGGCTGCGGTGTGTGTGTGTGTGTGTGAATGAGCGTGCATGTGCATGCATGCATGTGTGTGTGCGTGCATGCATGCATGTGTGTGTGTGTGTGTGTGTGTGTGTGGCGGGCTGGCCGGCGGCCTGCACGCTGCACACGGAGCCAGGCTGGTTACCAGGCAGGCTCCGGCCCCCGCCAAAAAAACAACGAGCCACGGAGACGTCTCCGTGCAGGTGGAGGACTCGTCGACGTTAAACCCAACCACAGCGAGGCTGTTCCCTGTTCCTGTTCCTGTTGAGGAACGCGGAGCGCGCCGCCGCCTCACCCCCGTGCAGGTGTGGGAGGGAAGGATTAGTGAAATCACCTCTGCCTGGTTCAATTCAACCGTTTAAATAAAACCTTTTGGTTTTTATAAATTCCCCAGTTCTATCCATCTCGCCTCCACCGCGTGTCAGAGTTCACCTGCAACGATCCCAACTTGATTGAAAGCCGCCGTATTGAATGTGATTTCATGCACATTTTTAATTTCAGACAAGTGAGACGTGATGATGCGAGCAGACGCAAGCTGAAATATGATGTTTTCCCTGTTTTTTTTTTTGTTATTTTAATTCCCTCTGGGACGCGCCGGAGGGACGGAGCGGAATCCGAAGCCCTGCGCCGCTCGGTCACTCGCTTTCGTTCCTCTTTCTCTGTTGTGGGTTGAAAATGAAAATGGTGAGGGCCTCGGCGAGTGCTGAGTCAGAACCCAACGCCGTTCCCTCTCATTCCCTCTCTCTCTCTGTCTGTAGTAGGTGGGTGTGCTGTATGTGGTGTCACAATAGTCAGATCTAATGTTTCCAGGATGGATCCCGACCATAAAATCCTCGGCTCTCAACATGTTTCCCGTCCCTGGGCAAAGGGGGGGGGGGTCTCTGAGTCTCTGTCAAGAACATGGGCCTGGTTTCACTTAAAAACCGCCGGTTGGGTAACACATGCACCGCTAGGATCATGAATGTGCCTTTGTTCAATACTTTTTCCCTCTGTTGCAAAACTGAGTCGGCGAACCGGGGATGAGTGTGAGAAACCCCCGACTTCCAGATCCCAGCAACGCTGTTCGCCGTGAACCTTCATCATCATCATCATGAGGAGGAGGAGGCGACTTCCTTAAATGTGAAAACACTCACATCGTCACAGATTAACTCGTTGAGAAAACATTTCCTGAAAAGGTCAAAGTTCATTTAGAATTAGCTGAAAAAATGGATTTCTTGGATGCACAGTGATTTTTTCACCTGTTAGTATTTATTTTTTTGCAGGAGTATAAACATGTGATCTGTAAGGAGGAGCCTCCACTCCGCTTGTGACATCACAACGAGAGCCATGTTTAAACAGCTTGTGTTAGGCCAGGTTTCAGCAACCAGTGCAATGACATAATTCTATTCAATATTGGAAAAAAGTAAGTATTTTAGGTGTCTGATATCCCTGTACTGCAGAAAAAATGCAATATACTGTTTTTGGTGCATTTATTTCAATATTGAGTATAATTATCTTAATTAATTTTGTTTTTACAGGTTTTAAGAAAACAAGAAGAAGAAAAAAAACAGGTGAAAATGTCTTATTTTTGGTTGTATTTTTCCAATATTGAGTAGAATTATCTTATTCCACTGGCAGATAATTTATCGTATGATAAATCCTTGATTTCAGAAAAAAAACCTTGAAATGAGCAAAGTTAATTGGTTGAAAATGATAATTCTACTCAATATCATTTGGTCAGGTTTTAATAAAAATAAGTAAAGCATATTATTAAAAAAGGTTGAAGGTTAAAAAACTTGAAATAAGGTCTATAATGTTTCTACTCTGCAAAAAGTGAAATCTAAATAAAAGAGAAAAAGAGGCGTTTTTGGTACAATTATTCTAATATTGAGTAGAATTATCTTATCCTACTGGCAGATATAATGTATAATTATCATAAATATTATTAATAATATTTAATTTTTTTCCCTGATTTGGGTCATTTTGGTGTTTGAAATTATAATTCTATTTTCTCAAAAAAAGATTAAATTGAAAGAAGAAATTAACTAAATTATCCAAAGTAATTTTGCTCAATTTTGGGTGAATTATACAAAAACAAGATATTTCACTTAATATTTTCACTCCACAAACGGAATTCCATGTGATCTGGAAGGAGGAGCCTCCACTCCTCTTGTGACATCACAACCAGAACCGTTTTTAAACAGCTTGTGTTAGACCAGGTTTCAGCAACCAGTGTAAATGACATAATTCTATTCCATACTAGACTAACTTATTAGTCCATTTTTTAAATATTATGATTATTATTATAATTATAAAAAAGTGCATTGGGTCATTTTGTTCAAGTCTAGTTATAAATTTAAATATGAAGATAAAGCTGCAGAAGCTGTTTGATATTTTATGCATTTTGCACTGAAAACCACAACAAGAGACTCAACGGAGTTCTTCCCATCCCCAATTTGAGATTCAGCCGAAACATGGTTCAATGGTCTTTAAAGCAGTGGTTCTCAAATAGTGGAGGGGGGCACATTAGACCTTGGGGAACATGCTTTTTGATTTTTTGATTTAGATTTTTTTTTACCGTCCTAAAATAAAGTGCAATTGTACCTCCACTACATTAGGGGGCAGCTGAATGTTCACAGGGAGCATACAGCACAGAGTGTGAGTATGAAGTGTAGACACCAAGTGACACCATGAAAACATATTTAACAGGGATGAGAAGACAGGCGGAGAGAGACGGAGATAAAGAGACAAACGAAAGTCTCCCAAAGCTAAAACGAGGAAATATGACGAAGCGTCTGTAGCGCTTGGTTCACTGTGAAAGACCGGTGTGTTACTGAGTCTGAAATGTTGGAGACAAAGACATTAAAGACATTACACCACAATCACTGATAAGACCATTTATGTAGTTTTATTTTTCAGTATCATATGGTTGGACATGGTCAGTCAAACAATGTTTAATTAAGGATTTAATTGTATTTTCTAATTTCAGAGGCACTATTCTTTGTTGTAAGTTGGTCCATATTTCTTTCTTATATAGACAAATGATTCTATTTATAGTCTATATATAATAATTGAGAAGCACTGCTTCATTGAAATAAGCTGTTGGTGTTGGAGGCCGCTCGGTGGCTCCATCTGGTGGACATGGGAACACACACCAACACGTTCCCGTTTCCACCGGCTCCCTGTAAACATGTAAACGCTTCCACATTGAGCGGACGCGCTTTTTTTTCCTCTTTTTTTTCCCAGTTCTCGTCGCCGGTCGTCACACGACATGCTGAGTCATGCTGGTCTTTTTTTTTTTTTAACCGGGGAGCTTTCTGAACCAGCTGGATCTCTTTGGTTTCTGCTGATGTGGTTTTGGGCGGCCCCAGGAGAATGACCAGAGGGAGCCTGATCTCCGGGTCTCTGGCCAGAGGGACGTCGAGGGCGACCTGCAGTCACACAGAACATCACGTTTGATAGAGCTCTTGCCTTGTGGGCACCCGGATTTAGACTTACTGATTTTCATAATAATCCAGTGAAAACACTGATGCTGATTTCTACAGAGCTCGTCCTTCTTTTCTGTGAAAACCAACACCAGTGTTTACTGAAAACACTCAACTGGAGCTTTTTTTTTTTGGAGATAATAACGTGACGGAACAGGTTTGGGCTGAAATACAACACGTCTTTCCTGCAGGAACCTCCACCACCCTTTAACCCGTTAACCCCTTAACCCTTTAACCCTTTAACCCCCCCCTCTTCCCTTTACCCCATTGTTCAACCACTGTGTGGCGCTGTTGTCTCCATGCAAACTCCTTATTGCAACTTACTTCTAATAAAGAATCTCATCAAACTATTAAACCAAATGCATTATTCATTCCTTCTTCTGCAAACAAAAGTGAAATCCAAAACCAGTAATTGTTCTATTAATTATTATTACTGAGTAATTATAAAGAGTATGAAACGTGACTGATTCACTGATTTGATTCACTCTTTAACATCTTTCTCTGTAAATATTGCATTTTTTACAGATATTGGGAGATTTTTTTATTGCTATAGTTCTACTGGTATAACTAATAATATAAGTTCTGTAACATGACAAGGAGCCATAACAACATATAGGTAATACAAAATACAATTAATTACAAGTTTCTTATATATATTTTTTTCATGTTTTTTTTTTATGTAAAACGTAACTGAGTAGAAATTATACTATTTCCCAATGGAATTTAGTGGAGTGTAAGTACAGTAGCATTGTAGTACTTGTACTTCAGTTATTGTATTTTACTTATTACCACTTATGATGGATTTTGGTGTGAGACAGTATTAGGGACAAAATGTCAAAAATCTCATGTGGTGTAATTACAAAAAATTTGGTGTCAGTTTAGCTCTCTTGAAAAAGTAAAAAAAATAAAATAAAATAAACTAACATGATATTAAATAGTTTTATATTCTAGGTGGATTAAATGTATAAAATTGATCATTGCTTTTTAATACAACGTTTGAAATTTCGTATCAAGTTTCTTATATATTTTTTCATGTTTTTTTTATGTAAAACGTAACTGAAACTGTCAGATTAATTTAGCTGAGTAGAAATTATACTATTTCCCAATGAAATTTAGTGGAGTGTAAGTATAGTAGCATTGTAGTACTTTTACTTCAGTGAATGTATTTTACTTTCTACCACTGATTATAGATTTTGGTGTGAGACAGTATTAGGGACAAAATGTCAAAAATTTCATGTGGTGTAATACTAAAAATTTGGTGTCAGTTTAGCTCTCTTTAAAAAGTTTTTTTTTTTTTTTTAAATAAACTAACATGCTATTAACTAGTTTATATTCTATGGATTACATGTTTAATGTTTGATTACAACAAAAATTTCGTGTCAAGTTTCCTATACTTTTTTTTTTTTTTATGTTTTTTTGATGTAAAACCTAACTGAAACTGTCAGATAAATTTATTGGGGCAGAAATTATACTATTTCCCAATGAAATTCAGTGTAGTATAAGTACAGTAGCATTGTAATACATGTACTTCAGTGAATGTATTTTACTTTATACCACTTATAATAGATTTTGGTGTGCGACAGTATTAGGGACAAAATGTCAAAAATGTCATGTGGTGTAATTACTAAAAATTTGGTGTCAGTTTAGCTCTCTTGAAAAAGTAAAATAAAATAAAATAACCTAACATGCTATTAACTAGTTTTATATTCTAGGTGGATTAAATGTTTAAAATGTATGATTCCTTTTGATTACAACATTTGAAATTTTGTGTCAAATTTCTTATACATTTTTTTAAATGTTTTTTTTTTTAAATGTAAAACATAACTGAAACTGTCTTGTACTTCAGTTATTGTATTTTACTTATTACCACTTATAATAGATTTTGGTGTGAGACAGTATTAGGGACAAAATGTCAAAAATGTCATGTGGTGTAATACTAAAAATTTGGTGTCAGTTTAGCTCTCTTGCTAAGAACTAGTTTTATATTCAAGGGGGATTACATGTTTATAACTTTTCATTTTCTTTTGATTACAACATTTGAAACTTTGTGTCAAATGTTTTTTTCATGTTTTTTTATGTAACAATACAAGTGAAACTGTCAGATAAATTTATTGGGGTAGTGTAAGTATAGTAGCATTGTAGTAGTGTCAAAATTGTGGTGTAATACTAATAATACATATGTATGTGTATGTGTATGTATATATATAGTTTTATTTAAGATTTATATATTTTTTTAAGTTATAACATTTGAAGTTTTGTGCCAAGTTTCTTATATGATTTTTTCATGTTTTTTATGTAAAAATATAACTGAAACTGTCAGATAAATTTATCGGGGTAGTGTAAGTATAGTAGCATTGTAGTACTTTTACTTCAGTGAATGCGACAAGTATTAAAATTGTCATGTGGTGTAATACTAAAAATACATATATAACATGCTATCTACCAGTTTTATTTATGATTTAGCTTTTTTTTTTTAAGTTATAACATTTGAAATTTTGTGCCAGAATTTGCACCAAATCTTGATTTTTGTAAAAATAAAAAAAATAACTTTTCTGTGTGTTTAAATGGTAAAAACGGCCATTCAAATGACATATAACCAACTTGAAAACAAAATCTACATTTTCAGAGACCTGAGAATGCCTTTCAAAGTGTATTTTATGTTATTTTATCGCTCATCAACATGAATTCTCTCTACCTGACGGTACGTTCGTACCTTGATTCTGTACTCTAGCTTCATCATGGAGCAGTTCAGGAAGGTCGGGGGCAGCTGGGACGGGATCCTCAGGACGTTGGTGATGGTCCTGCTGGTGTCGGGGGGCACGGAGCCCCCCGACCCGAAGAGGATCCCGTTGGTGTGTTCGATCCTCTCGGACC
>JAYKQN010000005.1:27025000-27135000 GCA_036785175.1 Eupleurogrammus muticus
TGTAAGTGAAAAAATAGATATCTCTTGTATTTGACATGGGTATGAATCATACTTAAATGTACGTCCTGCTGTCGATATCTTGTCTATACAAGTATGTCCTTATGGGGAAAAGCAAGAAATGTCATTTCAAATTCCAGGTATGACCAGTGTAAATTCAAAGTGTAAATGCAATTACTGGAAGTAAAAAGGAACATTAGGCTTAAACACACTTTAACGTGTACGTATGTAAAGTTTTACGTTATTTACTATTTGGTATTTCCTGATGTTTTTTAGGTTGTAGAACAAAAACGTGAACGTATCTCAAGCACAGACTTTATTCCAGGTGTTGAACACACACTGTGACTACGAGGCTGAGGAAGGGGAAATGATAAAACGCGACTCGTTTCCGGGTTCCAGGATTCCACCATTGTCCGTTTGTGCTTGACCTCAACGGCGAAAACCGGCTTCCCTTTAGGGGAACAATAATAAAGGTATGTTGCCTCCGAGAGAGAGAAAGACGGATTATTTCTCTGAACATCCTGTTTCTAATTTAGGAAACGAGCCAGTGTCATTCACTTTCTGTAGAAGCAGGTATTTACAGCAAAACACCTCCACATGGTTGATTCAGAATGACTTTAGACACGTCTTTTAATGGGAAAACAAGTTTTATTTATTACTTCTTTGTTAAATCTTGTAAGTAGAACATTGTTCATGTGTTTATCTGAAAGGTGAGAAAGTGACGACTGGTTACGGGACAGGAAATAACACAAAAGTATGTTTAAAAATACAGGTATTTGACTGTATGATGTGAATATTATTTTATAATTTATTTATGGCTCCCATCAATAATATAGTCAGTGCAAAGTAGTTGTATAGTTGTACTAATATTAAACTTTCAACTCCATTACATATTATTTCACAGCTTTACTTTTCAGATTCAGATTTGACACTATAGACAGTAAATAAAAAGCTTATAAAAAATAGAACATTGTTTGGGTTAATTATCTCGTGACCTTTTTGGGGGCCCAAACCTTAGGTTGGGAACCACTGGACTAACTGTGTGTAAACAAATTAAAACTACAATTAAGCTTTATATCAATGATTGCACAATGAATACTTTCACTTCAACACTTTAAGTTTTACACAGCGGTTCAGTATTTGTCAGGACGGGGGAAGGAGGGGGAGGTAGAACACGCTCCGTAGGGAGGGGGCGGGTCCAAAGGTCGCGGCGCCGGTTGCCATGGCGCGACGCTCCGGGCGTTCCGGTTTCCAGACGCTTGCCGCTTCCCGGCAGGCACCTCGGAGGCAGGAAGGACGACTACCGGGAGTTTGATCTCTGGGTCTTTGGCGCATTTGATATTCAGGTGAATCTGTGGGGAAATAAATGTTCAGTTTTTTTTGTATTCTCCAGAATCACTAATCACAGATTTGCCCGAATGGGTTTTACAGTTTGTACAAAAACAAACACTCACAGAAATCATCTCATTTTTCTATGCATTGCAATTTTTTTTACCAACCTTTACCAATTAGGTTTTAGACAAATTTCTATTTAAAAAAAAACTACATTTGTAGGCGAGAAAGAGCTGATAACCTTTATTAGGTCTGTGGGACTCATTTTCAGTATTTTACACAAAAATGTTACACCAATAATTATTTCATTGAAATCAATAGTATTAATAGGCATCAAAATATAGACCTGAGAAAGTCACATTTCTAATAAATTCTAATAAATATTACACTCTAGTTTGGGTTCATTTGTACAATTATAGCTGCTTTATGATGCATTTCTATAATTTATTTTAATGGAAAATAATTAAATAACAAAACAAGTAACATTTCCATTCATGAATGTGATTTAACAAAAGGTGAAGGGATAATAATGTAAAACGTGTTTGTGTTGCTTAAAAATGGAATGAAGTAAATATCTGAGTATTTTAACAAAAAAAAAGTTTCCATATGTTGAATTAAAGGCCCCGAAAATGCAATGAATCCAAATGTTGGAATTTATTTAGAGGCAAGACAAATGTTTCTTCTTTTCAGGACTTCTAGATGCGTTCAGGTTCAATTACTCAGAAACAAGGTTTGTTTAAAACAGGAAAATTTACATTTTTCTTTATTTTCCTTTGTTAACATACATCTGTCATTGCTTCCTTGTTCCTTCAAATGAATAATAATCACATTACCATGAAAAACCATAGATGCCAATCCCTGAGCTAGTTATCAGCACATTCTAGTAGAGTCTCTAGATATCTGCAAGCTTTAATATTCCTCAGTTAGAGAAACCGAGGACCAGATATTGATATCTATAATTGTATATTTATTTTCTTTCCTCACTTCTCTCTTTTGTCACTAGAGGTCCCTTTTGGTTCAGAATTTCTCTCCCCTGAGTTCGTCGAGTTCATTCATTTGAAGCTGTGTTGATGACAGTTTTTTTTTTATAAGTCACATAAGGTCAAATAAGGGAAATCCTTCTTTTTCTCCCCTTCATGCACTCACTGAAATAAAAGTCCGTATAAATAAGAGCAGTTTACCTTCAGCCTGTACTCCTGCTTTAAGATGGAGCAGTTCAGGATGGATGGGGGTAGTTCTCGGGGGACGTTGATCGCCTTGGTTACCGTCTCCTCGCAGCCAGGGGCGACCGGTTCCATCTTCTCCTTGAGGATCTCGTTGGTGGCCACCTTCCTGCGGCCCTGGGCGAAGTAGCTCTTCTTCTCGTACAGGACGAACTTGGGCTTGACGGGGCGGCTCGACCGGTTCTCGATCACGGCCGTGACCTCGAGGGCTTCGCCTGCGAGATGAGAGCGAGGGCGAAATTACCTCTCAGCGTGTCTCCAGAGATGATGAAGGAATTTATTACTCAGTGATTTAACACAGCGCTTATCAATTATTTTCTGTCCCCCCCATTATGGAAGAAGAAAACATCTCGCTACACTTGGTGTCTACACTTCATACTCATACGCTGTGCTGTATGCTCCCTGCTCACACTCAGCCAATGAGAGCGCCACTGCCCCCTGATGTAGTGGAGGTGCAATTGCACTTTATTTTATGACAGTAATAAAAAAATCTAAATAGGGAGTAAAGAGACTAAAATGGGAATTTCAAAACATCTGAATGTACCTGCTCTCCAAGGTGAGTTAGAGGTGTCATGTGACCGTACAAGGAAGTGAGCCAAAACATTTCAGGAATTTTTCGAGGCAGATTAGATCATTAGATCATCACCTTGCTCGTATCCCATCCGCTTGGTGTGAACGTCCAACGCGACGGTTCCAGAGCCGAGAAGTTTGAGAGTTTTCTCCTTGTTTCCAAACTGAGGCTCCTAAAGAACACACCTGGATGTCTCTGCTGCACTTTACTATATGATTCTTATTTTGCTTAAATAAATGATTTCTTACCATGAGTCCAGGTATATTCATGTCTGCTTTGGACACAAACGTGAAGTGGATTTTAGCCTTTTTCGTCAGCTTCATTGACTGTTTGAGCTCAGCTTTCAGCTTATGGACAATTTTGCCTGTGCAGGATTTAAATGTTGACGGGAGGTTTCTGTAAAAAAACAAAAAAAAAGCTTTAAAAATAACCTGATGTGATGTAAAATAAAGATTAAATGCATGAATAAAAACAGAATGTCACCTATCAGGAATCGTGAAGGAAAAAGGAAATACATGTCTTCCTTTTCCAATGACTTCACCACCACCTGGAGAAGGGTAATAACATATTATATATATTATATATATTACATACAGTCATATATTATCACACACAGACATATAAACCAAAAGTCAATGCATCATCTTAATATCTAATATCAAATTGTCTAAACTGATAATTCAGTACGTTACCATCTTGTCTCATTTCTCCCAGTATGTGATGTTTGACGTTATAGTACTTCTTGTCGGCCCAGTAAACCCAGTGCTGGTACTGGCCGTTATGTTCGCTCCAGCAAACCCGGGCCGATCCCTGCCCGATGAACACCAGGGACTGGATCTGAGTTTCCCTGGAGACCTCCACGATGACCCTGCCGTGCACGGTGTCCCCGTTGGTGAAGACGTTCCGGTCGTTGATGGCGTCATATTCGATGGAGAAGTTTTTGATGGTCATTTGAAAGCGGTTGAAGACACAAAGATCTGGTGAGAACCAGGGGTTAAACCTGTCAACAGGTACAGTAATCTGATCTCACGCATGCAAAAAACGTCGAACCGGTTTTACTTGTATCATATCTCACCTGTGACCAGGTGTGACACACACATGCGCACAAATAGACTGGAAAAATACCATTTAGCCTCCAGGGACTCACCACTGTTTACTGAACTGATGAAGAACAGGTTTGAATGATTATAATAAACACTTTTTATAGTGTTTCCATACGGCAACAATTCCTTTATTTTCTTTTTTCTAAAAAGCTGTGACGTAAAATCTATATTTTTACAGTTAGGTGTAAAAAAGGGGCTTTTATTTTGAAGGACATGCAATTTATGAGGTCACATGACCAATGTGAGCATCATTGTTGTTTTTTATTTTTAAAAGTTTTGAAAAAAGAATTCAACAAATAGAAAATTAAACACACTATTTTTTTCACATTTACTTTAATTTTCATGTTAAAGTGTTTTTTTTAATAATATACACTTAAAAGTTACAGAGCATAAAACTATACTGAAAATAGGTTTACAGCTTTTTATTTATATGGAATATTTAAAATATATATATATATATATAATTACATGACTAAGTAATAAAAACTAATATATTGTAGTTTACATCCTCTCAACAAGTTTAGAGGAAGTGTATTAAACTGGTTTTACCGGTTTTATTATAATTACCAGACGAGCCACTGTATTTATAGTTTTATATAAATGGTTTAAATCTACCTTTCAGTTAAGTAACAAGTGAATAAAAGACAAAAAAAGAAAAAAAAATTAAAACACTTTTTTATAGATAGTGAGGTGTTTATTTAAGGCCACACAAGACAGTGTAAACGGATGGAATAATGGCTATAAATAAAAAAGTTCATTCACATTCCTTGTAATTTGTTAGTTTAACTTGAAGTTCCAACGTCCAGATCAAAATGTTCTAGACTGTAACTTTGGTAAAACACGTCCCTCATGTTACTCAGTTTGTTTGTTTTTTTTAATTCCCATCATAGATCTTATCTTGATAAAACAATGACTATAGTTATTCTGTGTTCTCACACAAGCAATAAAAAAACAACTATAAAATCACAGTTCATTTGTTTATTTATTCCATAATAAATGTAGAAATCAAGTATTTGTCAATAGCATAGTGTTGCTATTGTTAAATACAGACATTTATTATTAATATATTATAATAAATATATAATTCATTGTATAAAGCGTCAAATCTCTGTGTGAGATTGTTTCTACCAAACTGATTCACTCTCTGATCAGAAATTACATGAGGCTACTGCACAAACACACCTGGATGTCTCTGCTGCATTTTATTACATAATTCTTATTTTGCTTAAATAAATGATTTCTTACCATGAGTCCAGGTATATTCATGTCTGCTTTGGACACAAACGTGAAGTGGATTTTAGCCTTTTTCGTCAGCTTCATTGACTGTTTGAGCTCAGCTTTCAGCTTATGGACAATTTTGCCTGTGCAGGATTTAAATGTTGACGGGAGGTTTCTGTAAAAACAAACAAAAAAAGCTTTAAAAATAACCTGATGTGATGTAAAATAAAGATTAAATGCATGAATAAAAACAGAATGTCACCTGTCAGGAATCGTGAAGGAAAAAGGAAATACATGTCTTCCTTTTCCAATGACTTCACCACCACCTGGAGAAGGGTAATAACATATTATATATATTATATATATTACATACAGTCATATATTATCACACACAGACATATAAACCAAAAGTCAATGCATCATTATAATATCTAATATCAAATTGTCTAAACTGATAATTCAGTACGTTACCATCTTCTCTTATTTCTCCCAGTATGTGATGTTTGACGTTATAGTACTTCTCGTCGGCCCAGTAAACCCAGTGCTGGTACTGGCCGTAATGTTCGCTCCAGCAAACCCGGGCCGATCCCTGCCCGATGAACACCAGGGACTGGACCTGAGTTTCCCTGGAGACCTCCACGATGACCCTGCCGTGCACGGTGTCCCCGTTGGTGAAGACGTTCCGGTCGTTGATGGCGTCATATTCGATTGAGAAGTTTTTGATGGTCATTTGAAAGCGGTTGAAGACACAAAGATCTGGTGAGAACCAGGGGTTAAACCTGTCAACAGGTACAGTAATCTGATCTACGCATGCAAAAAAACGTCGAACCGGTTTTACTTGTATCATATCTCACCTGTGACCAGGTGTGACACACACATGCGCACAAATAGACTGGAAAAATACCATTTAGCCTCCAGGGACTCACCACTGTTTACTGAACTGATGAAGAACAGGTTTGAATGATTATAATAAACACTTTTTATAGTGTTTTCATACGTCAACAATTCCTTTATTTTCTTTTTTCTAAAAAGCTGTGACGTAAAATCTATATTTTTACAGTTAGGTGTAAAAAAGGGGGCTCTTATTTTGAAGGAAATGCAATTTATGAGGTCACATGACCAATGTGAGCATCATTGTTTTTTATTTTGAAAAGTTTTGAAAAAAGAATTCAACAAATAGAAAATTAAACACACTATTTTTTCACATTTACTTTAATTTTTATGTTATAGTGTTTTTTTTTAAATATACAAGTAAAAATTACAGAGCATAAAACTATACTGAAAATAGGTTTACAGCTTTTTATTTATATGGAATATTTAAAATATATATATATAATTACATGACTAATTAATAAAAACTAATATATTGTAGTTTATATCCTCTCAACAATTTTTGAGGAAGTGTATTAAACTGGTTTTACCGGTTTTATTATAATTACCAGACGAGCCACTGTATTTATAGTTTTATATAAATGGTTTTAACCCACCTTTCAGTTAAGTAACAAGTGAATAAAAGACAAAAAAAGAAAAAAAAATTAAAACACTTTTTTATAGATAGTGAGGTGTTTATTTAAGGCCACAGAAGACAGTGTAAACGGATGGAATAATGGCTATAAATAAAAAAGTTCATTCACATTCGTTTTAATTTGTTAGTTTAACTTGAAGTTCCAACGTCCAGATAAAAATGTTCTAGACTGTAACTTTGGTAAAACACGTCCGTCATGTTACTCAGTTTGTTTTTTTAATTCACATCATAGATCTTATCTTGATAAAACAAACAATGACTGTAGTTATTCTGTGTTCTCACACAAGCAATAAAAAAAAAACAACTATAAAATCACGGTTCATTTGTTTATTTATTCCATAATAAATGTAGAAATCAAGTATTTGTCAAAAGCATATTGTTGCTATTGTTAAATACAGACATTTATTATTAATATATTATAATAAATATATAATTCATTATATAAAGCATCAAATCGCTGTGTGAGATTGTTTCTACCAAACTGATTCACTCACTGATCAGAAATTACATGAGGCTATTGCACATGGCTTTTTTTTTTTTTATTATAGAATGGCAGCAGTTAACACTTTAAGTGAGAATATATTAAAAGTTAAGCATCTATAGTAAAAAAAATATAATTTAGTGCATTAATGAAGGTGATTTGTAATTATAATTTACATGCTTTGTTTTTTTTACTCCTTCATGTTATATTTTCCTCACATTCCCATCACTGGTATTTATTGCTGTAATCCATCAGGGGGGGGTACATTGCATATTCTCCATAGGACGGTGGAGCATCAGATGGTTGTGGTGGAGCTACAGGACCCCAGCCAAACGGGTTCTGGTTCTGGTTCTGGTGCTGGTTCTGGTTCTGGTTCCCAGCCTGAGCAGCTGGCAGGATGATGAGGGGAAACTTGATCTCCGGGTCTGAAGCGTATTTCACATCCAGATAAACCTGAGGAAAACATGCTGTATGTATATATATATATATATATATATATATATATATATATATATATATATATATATATATATATATATATATATATATATATATATATGTATGTATATATATATATGTATGTGTGTGTATACATATATATGTGTATATTTATATATATATATATATATATATATATATATATATACATACATATATATGTATGTATATATATATATATATATACATATATATATTTGTATATGTGTGTGTATACATATATATGTGTATATATATATATATATATATATATATATATATATATATCAAATTTATGACATACTTTACCCATTTAATTAAACACAATTCTATAAATCACACATACACACACACACACACACACACACACACACACACACACAGCTGTTTATTGGTTGTTGCAAAAACTGAAAGAAAAAAAACGTCCAACTAGAAAACTACATACGGAGACGAGAAAGAGCCATTAATAAATATAAGGTCTTTAGGTCTGTGCGACTCGTTTTCAATATTTTGCACAAGAAAAATTATACCAATAATTATTTTCATTGAAATCAATAGTATGAATACGTTCTTCAGGCAAATGCTTTGTAAAATGACATGGAAAAACTTGGTTCATTTGTGCAGAGCTAATAACATTTATTTGGTCTGTGGGACCAATATTTCAGTATTTTGCATTAGAAATAAATTATAGATATAATTATTTTTATTGAAATTTATAGTGTTAATATGTTTTCAGGAAAACGTTTTGTAAACTGACCTGAGAATAAAATTCAAGTAAATATTACACCTTAGTTTTTGGAAAAAACTATGGTGTAATAGTTTATGATGCATTTCCTCAATTTCAGATGCACTTTAAATCTTTTCTGTTAGTTAATAAATCTATTCTTTGTTGTAAGTTGGTGCATATGTCTTTCTTTTTTTATTCTCTTAGACATAAATAGAAAATCTTAGAGAAGCGCTGCTTTGAGGTGTGTTTTTGTGAATGTGACGCTCACCCTCAGCCTGTGCTCCCCCTGGATGATCCTGCAGTGCTGGAGGGAGGGCTCCACGTCGTGGGGGATGGGGATGACCCTCGTGACCTCTCTGCTTTCAGACGGAGGGATGGCATCGCCCACCTCCTTCAAGAGGTCTCTAGTGTACAGTTTTCTCTTCCCTCTGGCGAAGAAGCTGTCCTTCCTGTACAGGACGAACTTGGGCTGGATTTCACGCGACGAGTTGTTCTGGATACGGGCCAACACCTTTATTCCCTCCCCTGCAGAAACGCAGGTTTTTCAGGTTACAGAACGATTGTCAACACCTAGAAGAAAGCGGTGGTTCTCACATATTTTGCAGATACAGGACATCCTGGTCAGAACTTAATAAGCTGTGAACATTTCTTCTTTACAAAGGTTCCATATCTGAAGCTTTGTGAGGTCTTATTTGTAGTTTTACAGCTGTAACATTAACATTGTCCTTATTGTTGGTTCAGGAATTCAGATGGTTTGATAGAGGAGTTAAAGAAGGCATTTATGTTCATTTAGAAAACAACTAAAATCCAAAAAAATAATAAAGTGGTAGCTAAAGACAACTATCTACCACCTACAATGCTTCCTAGGGAAGTTTAATCCTGGTTCACACCTGGGGGCAGGTGGTCTGTGGTCATGTGACTTTGGTTCACGCCCACTCTGGGTTTTAAACACCTGGATTTTATAGCATTACTCTCAGAATATATAGTGTGGATATCAAACACACACACACACATATATATATATATATATATACACACAACAATATATATATGTGTACATATCTATATATGTATATCCATCCATCCATCCATTGTCTATCCCGCTTATTCCCTTTCGGGGTCGCAGGGGTCTGCTGGAGCCTATCCCAGCGCGTTAAGGCGAGAGGCAGGGATACACCCCAGATGGTCGCCAGCCAATCGTGGGGTACACACACCATTCACACACCATTCACTCTCACACTCACACCTATGGGCAATTTAGAGTTTACCAATTAACCTGAGCATGTTTTTTGTATTGTGGGAGGAAACCGGAGTACCCGGGGAAAACCCACGCAGACACGGGGAGAACATGCAAACTCCACACAGAAAGGCCCCAGACCCAGGCCCAAGGCGGGTCTTGAACCTGCGACCTTCTTGCTGTGAGGCAACAGTGCTACCCACCGCACCACCGTGTCGCCCATATATGTATATGTATATGTATATATATATATATACATATACATATATATACACACACATATACATATACACATATATATATATATATATATATATATATATATATATATATATATATATATATATATATATATATATATATATCACCTTGGAAGTAACCCTTTTTGTCGATGTTCACGTCCATGGCTACTGTTCCTGAAGAGAAAAACATCCTTTTCTTGTCCTTTGAGTCTTGCTGAGGCGCCTAAAGAGAAAATGAATTAATTACCAGCTGTCAATAACCCTTCACAGAATCCCGTCAGAACCACAAAGCCTCGTTACTCACCATCAGTCCAGGGTCGGCCATCAGATCCGCTTTAGACACAAAGTGGATCTTGGTGGAGTCTTTGGTGGGAATCCTCATTGATCGGCTCAGCTTGGCCTCCAGCGAGTGCACGACCTTCCCCACGGAACCTTTGAAGGAGGACGGCATGTTCCTGATGCACAGGAACACAAGCAAATTATCCGTATAATTTACGCAAATTTATACACATTTCTATAAACTAGAAAACTACACATGGAGAAGAGAAAGAGTTAATAAGCTTCATTAGGTCTCTGAGACCCATTTTTGGTATTTTGCATATGAAAAAAAATATACAATGGTTAATTTATGATGCATTTACTTAATTTATTTAATGAAAAAATAAAAAAATTAACAATTTTTTAATAAATGTGACTTAACAAAGGCAAATATTGCGAATTCATGACCAACTTTTACCGTCACATCACACTGCTGTTTATTGGTTGTTTGCAAAAACTGGAAGATAAAACTAGAAAACTACATATGGAGACAAGAAAGAGCCAATAACCTTTATTAGGTCTGTGGGACTCATTTTCAGTATTTTGCATAAGAAACAAAATAATTACTTTCATTGAAATTAATAGTGTTAATATGTATTCAGGCAAATTCTTTGTAAATTGACCTGAGAATGAAATTTAAATAAATAATACACTGTAGTTTTGGAAAAACTTGGTTTTATTGTACATCTGTTGATCTTCAGCTATTTTATGATGCATTTCCTTAATTTATTTAATGAATGTGATTTAACAAAGGCAAAGGGAACAAATTTAAAAACGTGTTCTTTAATACTTAAATATGGCATTTTCCTATTGTGCAAGAACAATTATCTAAACAATTTATTTTATATATTGCAAATTTATGACCAATTTTTAACGATTTTTATTTAAACACATTTCTATAAAAAAATCACACTGCTGTTTATTGGTTGTCACAAAAACTGGAAGAAAAAACTAGAAAACTGGGACCAATTTTCAATATTTCACATAAGTAAAATTATACCAATAGTTATTTTTTTTAAATCAATAGTATTAATACACAGGCAGACACTTTGTAAAATGAACTGAAAAGGTCACATTTCTAATGAAAGTCAAATAAATAATACACTATAGTTTTTGTTGATAATCATCTCATTTTTTATACATTGCACATGTTTTTACAGATTTGTTTTTAAACAAATTTCTATTAAAAAAAACATACTGCTGTTTATTGGTTGTTGCAAAAAATGAAAGAAAAAAACAAGCTGATAACCTTTATTAGGTCTGTGGGACTCATTTTTAGTATTTTGCACAAAAAAAATTATACCAATAATTATTTTATTGAAATCAATAGTATTAATAGGAGTTAAAATATAGACCTGAGAAAGTCACATTTCTAATAAATTCTAATAAATATCACACTATCGTTTGGGTTCATTTGTACAATTATAGCTGCTTTATGATGCATTTCTATAATTTATTTAATGGAAAATGATACAAAAACAAGTAACATTTTCATTCATGAATGTGATTTAACAAAAGGGATAAAAATGTAAAACGTGTTGTTTGTGTTACTTAAAAATGGAATGAAGTAAATATCTGAGTATTTTAACAAAAGAAAAGTTTCCATATGTTGAATTAAAGGCCCCGAAATGCAATGAATCCAAATGTTGGAATTTATTTAGAGACAAGACAATAGTTTCTTTTCTTCAGGACTTCTAGATGTGTTCAGGTTCAATTACTCAGAAAAAGGTTTGTTTAAAACAGGAAAGTTTCCTTTTTTTCCTTATTTGCCTTTGTTAACATACATCTAATGTAAAATAGTAAATACATCAAATTAATAATAATCACATTACCATGAAAAACCATACAAAATACTACATTGGCATATTTTCATTCCTATTTTAAAACATTATTAGTTATAATTTTTCAGACATTATAATGAATAGAAAGGTAATTATGTCATATAACAACAGGTAAATCATTTATAATCTTTCCAATTGGCCCTTTGAGAGAAACCAGGAGATGATGATGTGGCCCAGGATCAAAATGAGTTTGTTATAAGGATTAAAAAATAAATAAACCTGAGGTTTACTTACTGCAGAGGGATCTGAAAAGTGAACGGGTAGACGTGGCATCCTGGGGAAACTTTACCGTCTGAAAAACGAGATTTTTATGAAAAATATATTCAGTGTATTTTACAAATTTCTTCACAAATCGACCCTTTAGACGTTTGGAGTCATGATAGTTAAACAGTAGTTTAATCAGAGCTGTTTCAGCGCGCTGCTGTAAATATAAGTAAACTGGCAAAATATGACACTGAATGGCTTAAAATTACAAAGAGAAATTACAGGAATAATTCATTAAACATTATAGCTATGGAGCATGTTCAGAACACACACACACACACACACACAGTGTAAGTCTGTTTTCATGTCTATTGTGAGTCAGTAGTTGGTAGTTTCCTCATATAATAATATAAAAGAAAAGACTGAATAAATATCTGTTGTTTGGCCTGAGCAAACACTCGTTACCACAAAGACGAAAGTGAGTTTTGTCGTCATCGTGTCTGCAAATAGTTTATTAATGTTGTGAAACACACCTCTCGCTATCCAAATTCTACGGTTTACCGTCAAACAAGACAAGACAGACAGCGTATCTTTGCACAATAAATGGCACATATATCACGTTAAATGTATGAAAACTATATATATATATATGGACCTTTAAAGAAAATCTTGGTCACAGCTTTTATTGCATGTTCTGCATAAATTAAAAACAGCCTTTTTAACCTTATTTTTTATGTTGGCATTAATGTGGACAGCAAAGTAAGAGCATGCACTGCAAACAGTTAAAAACAGTTTAGTCAGTTTATTCTAACCCAACCTTTGTAATAAGATCAATTATCTGCCAATCCAATAACAGCTCTACTCGTTATTGCACTAATTGTACCAAATACAAGACATTTCCCTTAAGATGTCATTTGTGATGACTGCAGCCTGTTTCTAGGAATGAAATTAAAAAGCAAACACGGTGTTTCCAGTGAAAACATGAGGAGCTGCTCATATTTTCACGGGAAACGCCGCGTTTGCTGCGTAAAGGCGCGGCGTCCAGACGCGTAAAGGCGCCCTGACGCGTAAAGGCGTCCGGACGCGTAAAGGCGCGGCGCCCTGACGCGTAAAGGCGCGGCGCCCTGACGCGTAAAGACGCCCTGACGCGTAGAGTCGCGGCGCCCTGACGCGTAAAGACGCCCTGACGCGTAAAGGCGCGGCGGTTCACTCACCGGACTCCTTCTCTCGGATGAGGTGGTGTTTGAGGCTGTAGTACTTCTCCTTGGCGTGGTACACCACCGTCGTGTTGTGGTGCCTCTGGGTCCACAACACCTCCGCTTTCCCCTTGAACTTCACCGTCAGCGCGTCCACGTCACAGTCTTTGGCCACTTCCAGCGTGACCCGGCCCGAGACGCGGTCCCCGCTGGTGAAGGTGTTGTCCTCGTTGACGGGGTCATAGGTCACCGTGAGGCTCCTTACTGTGCTGGACATGAGTGCAGAAACCAGGAAACTCCAACTGCTGCGCTGTTCAACTCCAACTGTATCAGTGTGCGTCCTGCGAGATTAGACACGCCCACTTCCAAAGACACGCCCCCTTCAAAATAAAAGACATGCATTCATTGCGCATTGTATAAGTATTAACTCTAAAATATTCAGATCTTTGCCTTGGAGCAGCATGAAATGTACAAACAAACCCTGGGGGAACAAAAGGAAAAATCTCCCAGAGCAGGTTCTCCACTCTGTGTGGGTCCAGCTTTCTGTTCCAACCAAGCAGCCACACACCTGGTTCTACTAATGAAGCTCCATAATGAGGCCTCTAGAGGTGGATTAGTAGAATCCTCATGTTGCTGCAGCCACACCAGCCCTTCTGGACCAGGACTAAAGAAGCATCAGCACGTAAAAGACGGATTTTAACACTGTAAGTTGATATTTTACACATTTCCTATTTGTTAATTTTTATTTGTGCTCAGACATGTAACTGGGGGAGCTTAAAATTATGGATTATTATGACAAAACAAAGCAATACCACAGGGAATTCAGTACAAAATGCACAACAAAGATTTATCTAAACCTAGTGGCTGATCTGAGAACCAATTAGCGAAGTTTGCTGCAATTAACCTCATATTTATGATGTGGTGTGTCCTAGGCACACAGGATCAGCCAAATAGTTTTGATGAGATCTGGAGGGAGGATGTAATAAAAAGCAAATGGGCCCAATTAGAGAGGATCCACCATTGATTTCCCTGCATCGGCGCCACCGAACCTCAAAATTCGCCATTAAAGCATCGAGTGAGGTTCAGTGACCTCTTTCCACTGCTGCTTATTCCTTAAAATGTTTTCTTCACTCGTGAAGTACATTCAACAATATTGTTTGCTGGACATTTCATATTGTTATTATTATTATTATTATTATTATTGATAGCAGTTATTGGTGACAAGCGCTGCCATCTAGAGGAAATATTGTGTAGTGTGGTAGTGACACTCAAGTGACTTGTGGCACTTTTCCAAAAAAAAAAAAAAAAATCTGAACATGCAAGGAATGTAGAGAGGAGCTTTAAAAAAGCAGCTCATCACTGTCCTCTATAGGAAAGTCAGATATCCTGCTGCATGTTCTCATCCAGGTAATTATTACAAAAGATTAATTACATTTATAACTCCTCCCATTCATCTGCTGTTACTGCACCAGTTGCACCAAAAGCGCAAATTCACATCACTGTGTGAGATTGTTTCCACCAAATTCATTCAGAAATTCACCTTTAATCACAGGAGGCCAATGCAGGTTACTCGTTTTTTAATTATGGAAATGCAGTAATATTAAAAACGATATATCAAAAGTTAAACACTTATAATGAAATGATGTTTGTAACATTAATGACCAAATCCTCACATTCCCATCACTGGTATTTATTGCTGTAATCCATCAGGGGGGGGTACATTGCATATTCTCCATAGGACGGTGGAGCATCAGATGGTTGTGGTGGAGCTACAGGACCCCAGTCAGACGGGTCCTGGTGCTTGTTCTGGTTCTGGTGCTGGTTCTGGTTCTGAGCAGCTGGCAGGATGATGAGGGGAAACTTGATCTCTGGGTCTGAAGTGTATTTCACATCCAGATAAACCTGTGGAAAACATGGTTGATGATGATGTTCTCTCTGGTGGTTAATTATTCTTCATCTGATGTATTTCATCGGTTCTCATTTCATTGTCTGTATACCTTTTTTTTTCATGCTGCATTAGATTTCCTTTCAATTCTGATAACAATAATGTTTCTGATCAGACATGATCAATCTGACTTCGTTTGTTCACTTATTGCGAAAGATTATCCCATTCTCGCATGTTTTTGTGAATGTAAAGACGCTCACCCTCAGCCTGTGTTCCCCCTTGATGATACTGCAGTTGTGGAGGGAGGGCTCCACGTCGTGGGGGATGGGGATGACCCTCGTGACCTCTCTGCTTTCAGACGGAGGGATGGGATCTCCCACCTCCTTCAAGAGGTCTCTAGTGTAGACGTTTCTTGTGTCTCTCGCGAAGAAGCTGTCCTTCCTGTACAGGACGAACTTGGGCTTGATTTCACGCGACGAGTTGTTCTGGATACGGGCTGACACCTTTATTCCCTCCCCTGCAAAAAACGCAAAAATGCAGCGGCAATAAACCCCCCAGTTAAAAAAAAAATATATATATATATATATATATATATATATAATATATAAGGAGTTCCCTCTCACCTTGGAAATAACCCGTTTTGTCGAGATCCACGTCCATGGCTACTGTTCCTGAAGAGAAAAACTTCAATTTCTTGTCCTTAGAGTCATGCTGCGGGACCTAAAAGTACATTAATTAATTAATTAATTAACAGAACACAAGGACACTTTTGTTATCTTACTTATGTGCTCATTATGAATTTTCCATAACTAAGATCATGTTCAACCCTGAAGTGACAACCCTCCCAATATAAAGGTGTGGAGTTCCACAAGGTTCTATGCTTGGACCAATACTTTTCACTCTTTATATGCACCCATTAGTAAAATTATTAGTATTAATTTCCACAATTATGCCTATGATACGTTAAAAACATGCATCAAATGCATCTTTTATCCAGTTATTATTCCTTATCCAACCAGGGTTTAGTATTGAGGTGAAAGCCCTAATAATACTAAAGTTGTGGAGTTCCGCAAGGTTCTGTGCTTGGACCAATCATTTTTACCCTTTATATGCTCCCATTAGTAAAATGACTAATGACTAATTTCCACTGTTATGTGGATGATAAACTTAATCTTTTCCTCCATTTTTTTATTCCTCATCCAACCAGGGTTTAGTATTGAAGTGACAACCCTCCCAATATAAAGGTGTGGAGTTCCACAAGGTTCTATGCTTGGACCAATACTTTTTACTCTTTATGTGCTCCCATCGGTAAAGTTATTACCATTAATTTTCATTTCTGTGTGGATAATACATTGAAATTATGCATCAGATTCAGCTTTTTATCCAGTTTTAAAGCCTTATCCAATCATGGTGTAGTATTGAGGTGACAGCCTCTAAATACAAATGTTGTGGAGTTCCACAAGGTTCTGTGCTTGAACCAATACTTTTCACTCTTTATATGCTCCCATTAGTAAAATTATTAGTATTAATTTCCACTTTTGTGCCGTTGATACATTAAAACCATGCATCTTTTATCCAGTTATTAATCCTTATACAACCAGGGTTTAGTATTGAGGTGACAGGCCTAATAATACTAAAGTTGTGGAGTTCCGCAAGGGTCTGTGCTCGGACCAATCATTTTTACCCTTTATATGCTCCCATTTGTAAAATGACTAATGACTAATTTCCACTCTTATGTGGATGATAAATTTCATCTTTTCCTCCAGTTTTTATTCCTTACCCAACCAGGGTTTAGTATTGAAGTGACAACCCTCCCAATATAAAGGTGTGGAGTTCCACAAGGTTTTGTGCTTGAACCAGTACTTTTCACTCTTTATATGCTATAATATTAAAATAGTAAAATAGTAAAATTATTAATAGTAAAATTATTAATATTAATTTCCACTATTATGTGGATGATATGTTACATTTTTCTATATGCATCATATTTATCCTTTTATCAGTTTTATAATCCCCATCCAACCAGGGTTTAGTATTGAGGTGACAGCCTCTAAATTCCATCATTTCCTAACACTTTGTTTCATCCATTCAGTCACACTAGTATCAGAATATTCTCCAAAGCTGCTGCTTAAATGGTGTTTATTGGTAAAATAAAAGCAGGACTGTAGTCCTTAAGGTTCAGTCTGGGTCAGTACTGACTTCTCCATCACATTGTGTTAATGCTCATAGCTGTGGTGCTGCCTTCCTCCATGCTCCTGGCTGTTGCTCTGTGTTTAAATGACAGGTATGACAGCTGCTGCAGGATCAGCTGGTTTTTTAGCTACATGTTACGGTCTGTTTATTGGGAGTTTTAGAGAGAGAATGGAGGCGTTCACACTGATGTTCAACCAGAATATGGAAGAACAGAAGAGACCCCGACTGCAGAAAAGCAGCATAACATGAGACGAAGAGACGGTACAAGACAATGATAAATGATTAGCTTTCATTCTAGCAACTCAAATGGAATCATGGGGGATATCTGGATTTTATTTCAGCTCCTACCAGCTGTCAATAACCCTTCACAGAACGACAAAGCCTCGTTACTCACCATCAGTCCAGGGTCGGCCATCAGATCCGCTTTAGACACAAAGTGGATCTTGGTGGAGTCTTTGGTGGGAATCCTCATCGATCGGCTCAGCTTGGCCTCCAGCGAGTGCACGACCTTCCCCACGGAACCTTTGAAGGAGGACGGCATGTTCCTGATGCACAGGAACACAAGCAAATTTATACACATTTCTATAAACTAGAAAACTACACATGGAGAAAAAAACGAGCTAATAAGCTTTATTAGGTCTGCGAGACCCATTTTTGGTATTTTGCATATGAAAAAAATTATACAATGGTTAATTTATGATGCATTTCCTTAATTTATTTAATGATAATGAAAATAAAAAATTAACAATTTTATTAATAAATGTGGCTTAACAAAGGCAAACATTGCAAATTCATTACCAACTTTTACTGATTTTCTATTTAAACACAATTCTATAAAAAAAAGAACACTGCTGTTTATTGGTTGTTTGCAAAAACTGGAAGAAAAAACTAGAAAACTACATATGGAGACAAAAAGAGCGAATATTTATTAGGTCTGTGGGACTCATTTTCAGTATTTTGCATAAGAAAAAAATATATAAATAATTATTTTCATTGAAATTAATAGGATTAATATGTTCTACAGGAAAAACACTTTGTAAACTGACCTGAGAAGGTCACATTTCTAATGAAATTCATATAAATAACACACTATAGTTTGATAATCATGTAATTATAGCTGTTTTATGAGACATTTCCTTAATTTATTTTAATGTCAGCATGTTCCTAATACCCAAAACATTAATTAATCTACACAATTTTACATAAATTGTGAATCAATGACCAGAATTTGTAATTAAACACAGTCTATAAAGACACTCTGCTGTTCATTGGTTGTTGCAAAAAGTTTATCCATGTATAATATCTCCAAAACCATTTTTCCAGCTACATATGGAGAAGATAAAGGTCTGTAAGGAAGGTGGGGACTTTTGATAAAAACATAGATTTCTTACTCCAGAGGGATGTGGAAGGTGAACGGGTAGACGTGGCAGCCCTGGGCAACCTCATTGCCGTCTGGAAAAAAAAAATTAAAAAATACGTTTCTCAGTTGTGGTTGATGGAGAATGTTCAGACATGTGTCTGTTATACGACTTTTACAGAGTTCATTCAGAGTTAAATACTTACACGTGTCTCCATTCTGAGTCAGTAGCTGTTGGTTGTCGCCTGCTACAAGAAAAAGGAAGGAACTGAATTAATATTTGATGTGAGGAGCCTGCAGATGTTGTCTCAGTGTTTTCAGAGCAAACTTTATTCATCAATTATGATGCCTGAAAGCTGTATTAATGTGGAGGATTCCATTATTGGTGTAGGGACTGCTGGTTTAACACGACTTATGTTTAACACGAGGAGTTGTGGAGTTTAGGGGAAAAAAAACAACAACTGGACTGTTTGGAGACATTTTATCCAAGAGGCTATAGATGATCCTTTATTTGTCCCACAGTGGAGAAATCACATTAGCAACAGCAGCAGGGACAGAGAGATGCAATAAAAGAAAGAAAGCATAAAAATTATATAATAAATTGTGTGAATATATATATGTATGTGTATATGTATATATGTGTGTGTGTGTATGTATATATATATATATATATATATATATATATATATATATATATATATATATATATATGTGTGTGTGGGTGTATTTGATATCCACAATATATGTTAGTATTTCAAATAATGCAAGAAAGGTGTGTTTGAAACCCAGAGTGGGCGTGAACCAGAGTCACATGACCACAGACCACCTGCCCCCAGGTGTGAACCAGGATTAAACTTCCCTAGGAAGCATTGTAGGTGGTAGATAGTTGTCTTTAGCTACCACTCTATTTTTTTTTAAGATTTTAGTTTTCTAAGTGGACATAAATGGCTTCTTTAACTCCTTTTTTCAAACCACCTGAATTCCCCAATCAACAATAAGGACAATGTTAATGTTACAGCTGTTAAAACTACAAATAAGACTTTACAAAGCTTCAGATATGGAACCTTTGTAAAGAAGAAATGTTCACAGCTTATGAAAAAATGATGATTTTTAATTAAATGAAAATTCGAGTTAAAATACTTTGCATTTGGATTTTTTTCTGTTATTTTTTTTTCTAGGATGGTAAAGGCATATCTCAGGGGGGCGGGGCTTGCCCTTCTTCCATGGCCACGCCCCCATGTTTTAAAAACAACCTTTACAAACAGAGCTGCTTTAATTTTTGAAAGTTTTAACCCAGATCAAGAAGAATAAGCAACATAACATTGCATTGCCAATTCCAAATACACGACATCTTCACTTGTTGATTATTTCTATTTATTTTTGCAGTGAGAACAAACTGTTACCGCAGCAGCCTCCTCCTCCTCCATATCGGACTAATTGTACCAAATACAAGACATTTTCCCTTCAGATCATATCTGTGCAGTTTGATTGCAGCTTGTTTCTTGGAATAAAATGTTACCAGATCGGCAGCTTCTCCTTTTTTAATGCGTAAAGGCGCAGCGTCCAGACGCGTAAAGGCGCAGCGTCCAGACGCGTAAAGGCGCAGCGGTTCGCATCACTCACCGGACTCCTTCTCTCGGATGAAGTGGTGTTTGAAGCTGTAGTACTTGTCCTTGGCGTGGTACACCACCGTCGTGTTGCCGCATCTCCGGGTCCACAACACCTCCGCTTTCCCCTTAAACTTCACCGTCAGCGCGTCCACGTGACAGTCTTTGGCCACTTCCAGCGTGACCCGGCCCGAGACGCGGTCTCCGCAGGTGAAGGTGTTGTCCTCGTTGACGGGGTCATAGGTCACCGTGAGGCTCTTTATCGTGGACGACATTAAGAAACCGACGTGTGTGTGTGTGTGTGTGTGCAGAAAGTTCCCGGAAGTGAATCGAACCCGCGGCGTCAGGGTCCCGGTGGGCGTCGACCCACAGACACGCAGCTCTCCTCCCACTCCGCTGCTTCACAGACAGAGATGGGTAGAATAATAGGAATAATTTCTGTCACTAAAAACAAAATATAAATTAATATATATAATAAAGAAAACCTATTTAAATACAGATTTAAGAAGCATTTATCATTGGTTTCTTGCCATTTAAAAGTTTTTAAACATAATTTTGTGTTATATTTGACAAAAAATGTAATGTGGTGTAACCAAAAGAGAATTTTAAATGTAATATATGTAATTCACCTATAACATAAAACTAGTTGATATCATGTGTTTTAAAGCCTTTTTAAGATAAACTATCTGGTACCAAGTTTTTTTTAGGATTACACCACATGACCGTTTACTTCGAGTCAAACGTGTAAAACTGCAGTTTTATCTGGAACCTTTTAGCTCGTTTTCCAACTATACGACCGTGTCTCAGCTTAGTTTCGTTGTAAAAGAGCAGAATCTCTTTTACAGCAGGAAGTGCCGGGTTTCACTTCTTTGGATCGTAAAGTCGTTCTGGTGAAGCTTTGAGGTCTGGGTTTATGGTGCAGCAGCAGCACATAAATGCATCACATGCATGTAGATGCATGTTTAAACACAGGCAGGGTGGTTTGGGAGCTGGAAGAGGTGCATGTAAATCTCTATAAGATATTTAAGAGCAAAAAACGTGTCAAGACCGTTGTGCTTAAAACAAAAATAGCAGGTATGAACCTGAAAAGGTGGTGCATTCAGCATTACACATGTATCTTCTTATTCCTGCTATGAATTATAATAAATCTGGAATATTTCTACAAACTAAAAGGTTTTTGTACTTACACCTGGTGTCATAATTTACTACAGAGAAAATACTTTATTTAAAACCTAAACCAAACTGACCTGAATCAGGGGAAAAAATAAACGTGAAATAGGTTAAGTATCTGCAATGCAAAGTTCAATGATTAATAAGTTCAGAGTTAAAATATCAATTATTGTTCCATAAAATGCTGTAAATCACTGAGGATCATTCCAGAACATGAAGAATATTTTCTGTAAAATGTTTAAAAAGTAGATTATAAAGGAGCCAATTAAATAATCCCACAAACAGCTCCAATCTAAATAAATCTCTAAATAGTGGTTAGTTGCAGCTACTACTGATATTATATTAAACTATTTTATTATTGTATTGATGATGTGGATATTGATGATATATATTGATGCTGTAACAGGAACATTGGGTTTTACTGCAGATAAAATACTTTATTTAGTGTTGGAGCTCAGGATTAATATGGGATTTATCAATAAAACTCAATGCTGCTGTTCACAGACTTAAGTTTACACCATAATGGAAAAACAAGCGTTTTTTTGGAAATGTTACGCAAGTGTCACATGACACAGACTTTATAAGTTCCTTAAAATGTTGGCAGTGATAGTGACACAGGAAAAAGTGTGTGTGTGTGTGTGTGTGTGTGTGTATATATTCTAATATATTTAGAATGTTTTTATTACTTAAAGTCATGTAAATATATATATATATATATATACATATGTGTATATGTATGTGTATGTATATATATATATATACATATATATATATATATATATGTCAAAGTCAATTTTATTGGCAATTTCTTCACATGTACTTGACATACAAAGGAATCGGAATTTCGTTTCTCACTATCCTATGCGTTTACATGTACAACAACATCAAAGTGCAGGTGCGCAAGACGAGACAATCCTAAACTAAATGGTAAAGTGCAAAACTAAAACTAGAAACAAACATGTATGACAGACGAAAAGACATAAGTAGTATGGAGTGGAGGGACAAATTCAACAAGACAAAACAGACAAAACAAGACAGTGCTGATTGTCCCAGCTGTGTGCACTATGAGGTAGTTGTTGTAATGCAATGACTAGTGCAATAACAATATATATAAATATAAATATACCTATATATATATATATATATATATATATATATATAATGTTTGTGTGTGTGTGAAAAGCATTTGATGGGTTTTGAAAAAGGTAAAATACTAAATAATACCACATATCAAACAGAAATGAACAGAGGAGCCTTTAAATAAGCTCAGTAAAGCAGCTCTTCACTGTCCTCTATAGGATGTCTCCATATATTCACCCAGGGAAAAGCTGTAAAGGGCTAATGATTTAACATACGGTTTTTATATAATTAAAATTGATTATATTTATTTAACAGGTCAATGCAAATTCTTGATTTTATAAAACTGGACTCAAAAAAACTCTTCATGATAATGATTATGCAAAGTTCGACATTATAACTCTACGCATTCATCTGCTGAATGTAGTTTTTATTTTAAGCAGCACACACATAAACACGATTTGTGACATCACAAATATTTCGGAAGCCAACCTCGCTCTAACTTCGACAGGTGTGATGTGGAATCATGATTCCACAACATTGAGGTAAAAAGGACTTTTACAGTGAAATAGGAGACATGTTGTGTCCATTGGTTTGGATTTTCAAAATAAAATCGCGTATTTGTGTATTTGAATTTTCTAGAGGGAAAAGGTTAGATGTTATCAGGATTTCTAACAAGAAAACTCTTATTTTGTGGAAAAATCATCAGACACATTGTTTAAAATAGTCTTTTATTTTACAACTACGTGTACTAACACTGGAAACAGCAGATTGTGACAAAGCAGCTTCTTACAGATTATTAATCAGTCCATGAGTCTGACAAAGTCTTTTTATTTAAAAGAACTATGTTAAACTTTGTGAATGGCACCATCTCTCTAAACCTTTTCCATATCCTTCATCTTTTCCTCTTGAGGTTTCTTCCACTTTTTTAATTTAAAGCGTCTTACGCTACACGTGAGAAAACTATATTTGGCATTATAATTAAAACTGACTTTAATTTCCACAAAGCCAGCCCCTGCGTTTTTATTTAATGTCCTTAAAGAGGCACTTTGGTATGAGACAGACACGTTAAGCAAAAACAGTTCCAAATACATCTGATAAAATCATGTTGTAAAAAAAATATAAAATTAACCTAATTTATAATTCAATAACCTTATATAATACAGTCATACTGACTTAGTCTCTTTTGTAAGGGCAAAATAATTACAGATGAAATACAGTAATGTAGAGCAAGAGAACACCAGGTGGCAGATATTACATATAAAGAGTGTCATATTAAAGATAATGGTGCATGCATTTGAGAAGTGTAATTGAACATAAAACAATGTTTTGTGAATGTGTGACGGGATAAATCCTACAGATTGCTGCAGAGGATGATGTAAAACAGCACTGAGAGGTCAGTGGAAGCTCCTACACTGAGGCTCACCTGTAAAACACAAGAAAAACAGGCTTGAAGTCCATCAATCAGTTGCATTAAAGTATTAAAACAGGGGACGGAAACCCTGGTTTTTATTCTAACGGGGCAGTAAAAGCTTATTCTACTCAGCAAGGACTCTAATGGTTGATTAGTACAAACTGTTTGGTCCCAGTAACTCACCTAACTCGTAATATGTGAACAACAGAATGTTTATTAACAGGCTAATTATTTAATACAATTACTGAGAGGGAAATAAGAAACATTTTCAGCAATCTGTCATGTCAAGCTAATTTATGACCCCAGAAAACACACTTTATGTTAATTTAAGTTTAGAGAAATAGAGAGAGAGAGAAAAAGCTTTGATTTCTATGTTCATGTATGTATGTATACATATATATATATATACAAATATATGTTTATATGAGTGTGTATACATGTATGTATGTATGTGTGTATATATATATATATATATATATATATATATATATATATATATATATATATACAAATATGTTTATATGAGTGTGTGTATATACATGTATATATATACAGTGGGGAAAATAAGTATTTGAACACCCTGCTATTTAGCTACTTCTCCCACTTAGAAATCATGAAGGGGTCTGAAATTTTCATCGTAGGTGCATGTCCACTGTGAGAGAGATAAACTAAAAAGAAAAATCCAGAAATCACAATGCATGATTTTTTAATGATTTATTTGTGTGTATATGTATATATATATATCCCCACTGTATATGTATATGTATATATGTATGAATATATATGTATGTATATATATATATGTATATATGTATATGTGTGTGTATATATATATGTATATATATGTATGTATATGTGTATATATATGTATATATGTATATGTGTGTGTATATATATATGTATATATATGTATGTATATGTGTATATATATATGTATATATGTATATGTGTGTGTATATATGTATATATATGTATGTATATGTGTATATATATATGTATATGAGGGGGTACGTAAATGCTCTGTACGTAAAAACCTGGACCCACAGTGGTTCTCTGGGACCAGGGTCACCTACCCCTGCATTAAAGGATTAGTCCATGATATATATATATATATATATATATATATATATATTAGGGATGCACCGATGTGAAAATTTCGGCCGATATCGATATCCGATATACATATCGGCAGTCACTGCCGATACCGATATTTGCCGATATCGATATATGTAGAGAAAAAAAGTTTTCTGTAGTGTCACAAATTTAGTACAGACCAGAAAAAACACTGTACATTTGAAACGCACAACAGTGCTCTTTATTTAAAGGAAGGCTCACTGTAAAACTCTGTCATGTGGTTAGAGGAAGTACGGCGGAGCGGACCCGATGGAGCTCCGCGAAGGCAGCGACGTCGGCGGCCGCGGCGGAGGAGGAGGAGGGGGCGGCAGTTAGTTGGGTCACTGTCTGCGTGTCTCTCGGCGACGCGCTAAGCTAGCTGGTCCTAGCGGCTCCTCCGTCACATCGCATCGCCCGAAAAGACAGCGGCCTCCTCCGCCTCCGCCGCGGCCGCCGCCGAGAAGGCGGCAGGACGGCGTCCGACACCAGGAGCAACGTTCCGCGCATTTTTTTTGTCTTTTCGGGCGATGCGATGTGACAGAGGAGCCCGCTAGGACCAGCTAGCTTAGCGCGTCGCCGAGAGACACGCAGACAGTGACCCAACTAACTGTAGGTTTAACTCTGCACATTGTTGACATATCGGCCAGAATTTGTTGATATCGGACCGATACCGATAAGTTAAAAAACGTGACATATCGGCCGATATATATCGGTTGGCCGATATATCGTGCATCACTAATATATATATATACATATATATATATATATATATAGTCCATGTGTGAATACAGCGTCAGGCTACAAAGATCACAAATAAGGTTTTCTGTGAAAATATTGCATTGTTTATGAGAAACAGAGGTTTCACCCTAATGTGTTTTTTGCATTCAGAAACTACATGACTTATCACTAGGTAGTGTTCGGTGGATTGGGGCAGTGGTTGAGATGCTTTTACCTTGTACAGCACTTTGTGCTACATACATCTCTGTATTTAAAGTGCTTTATCAAATGATTGATTGATTGAACAGTTTTGGTGATGTAGGGGTGTCTAACCCTGGTCCTGGAGGGCCGGTGTGGGTCCAGGTTTTTGTTCCAATCAGGCAGAAACACACCTGATTCTACCACCAAGAATTATGGAATCTTCCATTAAAGAACCAGCCTGGATGCACCAGGTTAAACGCTTTTACTCATCACATCATGTTTGGTGACTTTCCGTTACATTACATCAGGGGTGTCCGATCCTGGTCCTGGAGGGCCGGTGTGGGTCCAGGTTTTTGTTCCAACCAGGCAGAAACACACCTGATCCTATAAATTAACAACTTTCTAAGGACGTCTGGGGTAGAATCAGGTGTGTTTCTGCCTGATTGGAACAAAAACCCGCAGCAACACCAGCGCTCCAGGACCAGGAATAGACACCCCTACATTACCAAACCTTCAAAACTGTTCAATAAAATATATTTGTGCAAACATTAGTATCGTCGTCGTCAACTGACCTCAATGGCGTAGTCGACCTCCACGATGCTGCAGGTGGAGATGGTGGGAGGCGTCAACGGGGGAATGGTGAACGTGAGCTGGGCGTTGGCGTTGGACGTGCGAGCTCTGACGGGCTCGCCTCTCTCGCTCGCCAAGGTCACGGCTGCGGTCTTGCGGTTGACCTTGCTGCTGGTGTAGAAGGCCTGCATCTGTCTCAGCCTCACGCTGGGAGTCGCGGTTCGAGAGGAACCGTTGTCGAACGCGCAGGTCACCCTCACGGTTTCCCCTGGAAGGAGGAGAAGAAACGTGGCATTCAAGAGCTTAAAATTTCATTTAACATTCAGATGGAAGGTAACGGTACCTGGTGCGAAGGCTTTTTTATCCAGAGTGGCTTTCATCCTGATGGGTTCTGAGGTACAACACAGGCAGCACAGCGTCTTGTCGTTGGTGCGCACGAGAGGAGACTAGAAGAAAAACACAGCCATGGATTTTAAAATCCACAGTAGTCAAGTAGATGGATTTCTCATCCAATACTGTTTTTTTTCCATTTCACTTTTATTGTTTTTCAGGGACAGCCAATGCCACAACTAACTATTGAAGTAGTATACCTCAATTAACGCCAGTAAACGTTGATGGTTGAACAAATCCTGAACAAATTATGATACAGACCAGACAGGACTAGGGATTTAAGTGCTTGTTATATAGGATATTAGGGCCCTCAGACCAACACGGCCAATCGCTTGAGTGGTGGCAAGCATCTGCCACAAACAAATCCACTTCGTAGGCTTACCATAGGTTGGTGAAAGGTCGGAAAAGATGGTTTCCTACTCTGGTTGTTATTTCGCAGTGTACAAGTACAAGTAAACCACACTACGCTATCCCAAAAAGTCCTCGGGAAGATGGCAGAGATGTAGGATGTCCAAACTGTGCCTTCCACTGGCAAACTTCCTACATAGAAGCTAAGTGTGCCTTCACGTCAAGAACAACCGCCTGTGGTGTAATTTCCACTGATAAGATGGATGTTTTTTTTGATACATGAGCTAAACTTTGGAGGCAGTGAAAGCATTGTGAAGCGTTGGTTGGTGTGTAGGCTACGTAAGCCTAGTTGTGGCATGTTATTTACTCTTATTGTAATTTTAAAAACTTTCAACACAGTTCAATAATGAATAATTTCCAAGTGTAAAGAGTAATTTTTCCCATATCAGGTGAAGGCACCATAATATTGTGGTGTTTGAGTATTAGCTTCTAGTTAGTAGGAAAGGTCCAGTTTCAGCAGTCACGTGTAGACGTGTTCTCCTTCTTTGAGGAGTCAAAAAGTTGCATTGCTACCACCTATAGGACTAGTTTAATGTAGTATACCCTACTATTGTAGATATTATTGTACTATACCCTACTACTGTGTATATTATTGTAATATATCCTACTACTGTATATATTATTGTGCTATACCCTACTACTATGGATAATCCAGAGGAAACATGGTCTTCCCCTTCCACTCCACCCTTTATCGATCTCTTGCTGATCAAATTCCACAAAAAAAACTAAAAAGTTTCGCAATTTCTTCCCGACATTAAGTTGTGCATCATTCTAGCCTTGTGATTGGTTAAAATGAACTTCCTGTTAGGAACCTGCTGCTTTGGCATGTGGTTGACATTGTTTGAGGTGGAATAATACACAGAAACAAACATATTTCTAGTCTCAAATTATTTTTTTATGTTTTTTGGGAAAACATAAACTTTTTACTATTATATTTATTAATTATTTCAATCAAAAAGGCCTCGACAGTGAAGGACTGTGGACATACATAGAAAGTTGTGATTCAATGTTAAATAATAAAGTGACTTTAGTTTAATTCCTGAACATTCTAGTGTGACTTTAGTCAACTGTAAACCTGGATTAAACTGTCCTTTCATTCCAGAGTGAAAACTCAATTCTTACATAACCTGGAGTTAAATTAAGCAAATGTCTGGGAAATCAAATTGGTTTAGAAGAAGGCGGTTTCTTTTTTCATCACTTTCCCATGTCTTATTTGCCTTAACCTAACTTATACTAAGCTACATATTTATTTCCAACAATAATTTATCTATTTATAGACTTTATAACGAACCTTATCGCTCACCAGTAGAAAATTGATTCCAGAATCATGTTCAGAGCTTCTTCTGCACCAGAGAAGCTTCGCCAACCATTATGAAGGCTTGTTAAAATGCCCAAGTGAAGGAATTTTATGCTGAAGAATAAAAACTGAGGCCATTTCCTGTAGAACATAAATGATAAGGTGACTTTTTTTATCATCAAAAGATGAAAAACTTTTGTGAGCCATTATTGTAATAGCGACGATATATAAATTCACATGAGTAATTTTCTAGCTAACTAACCTGGAAACAGCAGCTACTAGTTTAGTCTTGTTTTCCTGCTGCTGCCAGAGACCCTGACCCTTTTTCTTTTTTTTTACCCTCATTGGAATGACAAGAATGACAAATATGTAGCTCAGCACGCACCAACAGCCCGGGGTCACGGACCGGCCCCGACGCCGACACGAAGCCGACTTCAACGGAATCCTCCTTGTGGATCCTCCTCGGTCCGCTCAGCTCGGTTTTCAGCGAGTAAACGATTTTTCCGGCGGAACCTTTGAAGGAGGACGGCATGTTCCTGATGCACAGCGGACCACAGAAGGGAATAGACACAGGACAATCGGTCACCCCTCATGATTTACTTTACGTTCTGATACACGCAGAGAAGAGGAGTTACTTACTGCAGAGGGAAGACAAAGGTGAAGGGGTAGACATGGCGACCCGGGCCGACAACGGCGCCGTCTGAAAAGCGTGAGAGTTGCTGTTGGTGAAGAATGTGCAGACATCTGTCTGTCGTTTCTTTTTACAAGACTTTTACGAGCTTTTCCAGGTCGGCCCTTTTTTAAACAGGTCAAAAGTGAAGAGTCAAAGTCCGTTTTATTGTCAATTTCTTTACATGTACTCGACATACAAAGGAATCAAAATTACGTTTCTCACTTTCCTATGCCTTTACATCAGTGCTTCTCAATTATTTTCTATCACCCCCCCATGGAAGAAGAAAATATCCCCCCCTGTAAAATTGTTATAAGTACAACTCCTTAATGTATAAGACAATAAAAAAAGAAATATGGACCAACTTACAACAAAGAATAGCTTTATTAACTAACAGAAAAGATTTAAAGTGCCTCTGAAATTAGAAAATACAATTAAATCCTTAATTAAACATTTTTTGACTGACCATGTCAAACCATATGATACTGAAAAATAAAACTACATAAATGGTCTTATCAGTGATTGTGGTGTAATGTCTTTAATGTCTTTGTCTCCAACATTTCAGACTCAGTAACACACCGGTCTTTCACAGTGAACCAAGCGCTACAGACGCTTCGTCATATTTCCTCGTCTTAGCTTTGGGAGACTTTCGTTTGTCTCTTTATCTCCGTCTCTCTCCGCCTGTCTTCTCATCCCTGTTAAATATGTTTTCATGGTGTCACTTGGTGGCTATACTTCATACTCATACTCTGTGCTGTATGCTCCCTGTGAACACTCTGCTGCCCCCTAATGGAGTGGAGGTGCAATTGCACTTTATTCTAGGACATAAAAAAGCATGTTTCCTCAGGTCAAATGCACTATTTGAGAACCACTGGTTTACATGTACAACAACATTAAAGTGCAAGTGCGCAAGACAAGACAATCATAAACTAGATTCTTAACAATAAATAAAGTGCAGTAGCTTAGGCTACTTTTACCTAGTGTTGCTAAAACTAAAAACTAAAACCAGGGGGGAGTGTTCAGTCAGAGCTCGCAGCAGCTTAGATGTAATGAAAGGGTAAAACTAGGGATGTATTGGCCTGATATTGGCATAAAAATAGCAAACAAATGTGTTATTCTGCCGATATTGACACCAATAATAAAAGAAAATGGATAGATTTTGCCCAAATGACTGAATAATTGCTGACAACTTAGCCATGTGATGTGTTAAATTCACAATAAGAGATGATAGTGATGTTTTTTTAAATGAATTTTGAGGAAAAATAGTTCACACACTGCATATCGGTATGTGATACCGTAACATATCGGGTATCTGCAAAAAAAAAAAAAGGCAATAGTAGACATCCCTAGTTAAAACTACTGATGAAAACTGAAAAAAGACCATGTTGATTTTTTATTTGCACACAGAGAGGTACATACGGTTGTAAATGTGGGGAAAAATCGAGCTAAGGAGAAATCTGAATCTGAAAGTACACGCCTGCATTTGGAATCTGTATCAAGCTGAATTAAAAACCACACCACGTATGTTAAAAATCATCACGATTGTCGCAACGTCATGTAAATACTCACGTGTTGCTTGGCTGTTGTCACCTGAGGGAAAAAACACATTAAATTAATATTTCAGCAAGAAAAAAAAACGTAATATCACCAGATATTTTAATCATGACAAAGATGTATTTATTGAAATAATAATTTTAAAAAAGTTCTATTATTTTGGGGAACAATACATTGATCATTCAGGGTAAATGAATCTGAAAATACTTAATTACGTTCAGTAAATGTTTAATTGTAGGAGAATGTGAGAACAGTGACCACATTTCTATCATCTATTGGTCGGTTAAAATTTCTGCATCATCTCCTTTTTTTTAGTTTTTTTCATTGTTCCCTTGTTCCAAATATTTTTTGTTTTATTTCTACAGTCTATTCCAGACTCTCTCTTGGTTTTAGAGGGTGTCTGGAGGGCAGGATTTAAGGTGAATAAAATGTGAGTGTTCTCTTTAGAACGTTAATTATCACTGAGCAGCTGCCTGATTCTTCTCTACGTGAATTAGGTTGTTTTTCCCATGTGTGTGTTAAATGTATGTGCAGCATTCTGCATGTAAAGATAAAGTATTTATAGTATAGTATTTACATTAACAATTAAAATAACTCTGCATCACACATTTTAAGACAGACATTAATTGGAATTTGGACATTATAAAATCTCTCTCTCAAATTAAAATAAAATAAAAGTATAATATTGCCAAAGCACAATGTACATGACAGTACACACAACTACATTGAGTATTGCTGTAGTTTTATTTTACCTCATGATACTTATGCACTTTTATTGCAATTCCTAAACTACATTGACCTTGTATTACTGTGTTTTTACTGCAATACTTTAACTACATCAAACTCACATTAATGCATTTTGACTGTGATACTTTCACTTCTTTGAGCTCATAGTACTTGCATACTTTTACTGGAATTCATAAACTACATCAAATTACTGCATTTATCTACAATGACATATTGCTCAAATACTTTAGTACTTTTACTGCAAAACTTTATTTACATCAAGCTTATATTACTGTAATTTTACTGCAATACTTTAACTACATGAAGCTCACATTAATGTACTTTCACTGCAATACTTCTACTACTTTGAGCTCATAATATTTACATACTTTTACTGTTACTGACATTTATTTCTGTACTTTTACTGCAGTACTAATTAAGTTTGTATTACTGTACTTTCACTACTTTGAGCTTATTATACTAATGTACTTTTACTGCAGTAGGATTTTTCATGCACGACATTTACTTAGTTAAAGAATCTGGATACTTCCTCCAGAACTGGTTTCAATGGTTGTAACGCGTTCATACTGGTTATAATGGTTGTAACATGTTCATACTGGTTATAATGGTTGTGACGTGTTCATAGTGGTTATTATGGTTGTAACATGTTCATACTGGTTATTATTGTTGTAACACGTTCATACTGGTTTTAATGGTTTTAACACGTTCATACTGGTTATTATGGTTGTACCGTGTTTTTACTGGTTATCATGGTTGTAACGTGGTCATACTGGTTATTATGGTTGTAATATGTTCATACTGGTTATTATGGTTATAACGTGTTCATACTGGTTATTATGATTGTAACATGTTCTTACTGGTTATTATGGTTATATCTTCTTTATACTGGTTATTATGGTTATAACATGTTCTTACTGGTTATTATGGTTATATCTTCTTTATACTGGTTATTATGGTTATAACGTGTTCTTACTGGTTATTATGGTTATATCTTCTTTATACTGGTTATTATGGTTATAACATGTTCTTACTGGTTATTATGGTTTTAACATGTTCATACTGGTTTTAATGGTTGTAACATGTTCATACTGGTTATTATGGTTATAACGTGTTCTTAGTGGTTATTATGGTCATAACGTGTTCTTAGTGGTTATTATGGTTATAACGTGTTCATACTGGTTATTATGGTTTTAACGTGTTCTTAGTGGTTATTATGGTCATAACGTGTTCTTAGTGGTTATTATGGTTTTAACGTGTTCATACTGGTTATTATGGTTATAACGTGTCCTTAGTGGTTATTATGGTTTTAACGTGTTCATACTGGTTATTATGGTTTTAACGTGTTCTTAGTGGTTATTATGGTCATAACGTGTTCTTAGTGGTTATTATGGTTTTAACGTGTTCATACTGGTTATTATGGTTATAACGTGTCCTTAGTGGTTATTATGGTTTTAACGTGTTCATACTGGTTATTATGGTTTTAACGTGTTCTTAGTGGTTATTATGGTCATAACGTGTTCTTAGTGGTTATTATGGTTTTAACGTGTTCTTAGTGGTTATTATGGTCATAACGTGTTCTTAGTGGTTATTATGGTTATAACGTGTTCATACTGGTTATTATGGTTTTAACGTGTTCTTAGTGGTTATTATGGTCATAACGTGTTCTTAGTGGTTATTATGGTTTTAACGTGTTCTTAGTGGTTATTATGGTCATAACGTGTTCTTAGTGGTTATTATGGTCATAACGTGTTCTTAGTGGTTATTATGGTCATAACGTGTTCTTAGTGGTTATTATGGTTTTAACGTGTTCATACTGGTTATTATGGTTATAACGTGTCCTTAGTGGTTATTATGGTTATAACGTGTTCTTAGTGGTTATTATGGTTATAACGTGTTCTTAGTGGTTATTATGGTTTTAACATGTTCTTACTGGTTATTATGGTTGTAACGTGTTCTTACTGGTTATTATGGTTGTAATATGTTCATACTGGTTATTATGGTTATAACGGGACTTGTTGACTTCCCTCAGCTGTTCTCTGACGTCACTTCCGCATTCCTTAAAAGGATCTGCGCCGCTTTCACGTTTCGGTAAAAAAAAAAAAAAAAAAAAAAAAAAACTTACCTGCGGGATCTCTGTTCCCGATAAAGTTCTGCGTGGCGCTGAAGAACCACTCCGAACCGAGCCGGACCACGGTGGCTTTGCCCCGCTTGTCCTCCCAGCTGACCAGGGCTCGGCCGTCCAGTCTGACGCTCAGAGAGTCCACTTCACAGTCCGCGTCCGCGTCCAGCGTGACGCGTCCTGACAGCAGGTCCCCGCCGGTGAAGCTGCCCCGGTCCCCGGGGGGGTCAAAGGTCACCTTCAGGCTCTTTATCCTCGTCATTGACAGCGGAAAAACGGACAGTCCGTCCGGGATCAGTCTGGTACTGGAGTTTTTTTTTTTTTTTTTATCATGAAGACCCGCCCTCACTGGGATGACCGAGGAGTATTTTGTACCCTGAACGCATCATGCCAAAGAAGAGAAGAATTTGATGCTAGGACACTGTTCATGTCGTTAAAGCATTGTTAGACTAGGGATGGGTGAGAGTTTGGATTTAATATCCAACAATGAGGGGATTTTCTAGCTGGAAATTAAGTTTTGATGGTAATTCATGTATTTTTATTGGGTTATAATGGATTTGTGTGCACATATTTTTTTTGGGTGCAAAAAACTGCACCTCCAGAGTATTTTATGTTTATATATTACAATATATGAATTGTATGTTACTTAACTACTCAATGTAGTTTGCAGTGAGGATCAGTGATGAGAATTGCTTAAATTGAACTTGTGGACATTGAAGAACACACAGAGACATGGATGCAAAATAGAAGTAATTACCTGAGGGGTGCTGAGGGGGCCCCTCTACAGAATTTCTGTACTTTTTAGTGCATTTTAACACCATATCCGTGCCAGATAATCAACAAATAAATGAATTGCAGTCGTAATGTTTCAGAACATTTCTTGGTCCCAGTAGAATCTGAATTATGTGTATTCACCATCCAAAAGGGCACTTTAATGCATAAAAAAAACCCTTATTGCATGTTGAGACATTTAAAAATGGCACTTTAATGCATGTTTAGATATTTAAAAAAAACTTTATTGCATGTTTAGACGTTTAAAAAAAACTTTATTGCATGTTTAGACATAAAAAAACTTTATTGCATGTTTAGACATTTAAAAAAAACTTTATTGCATGTTTAGACATAAAAAAAACTTTATTTCATGTTGAGACATTTAAAAATGGCACTTTAATGCATGTTTAGATATTTAAAAAAAACTTTATTGCATGTTTAGACGTTTAAAAAAAACTTTATTGCATGTTTAGACATAAAAAAACTTTATTGCATGTTTAGACATTTAAAAAAAACTTTATTGCATGTTTAGACATAAAAAAAACTTTATTTCATGTTGAGACATTTAAAAATGGCACTTTAATGCATGTTGAGACATTAAAAAAAACTTTATTGCATGTTTAGACATTTAAAATAAAAAAAAACTTTATTGCATGTTTAGACATTTAAAATAAAAAAAAACTTTATTGCATGTTTAGACATTTAAAATGAAAACAAAACTTTATTGCATGTTTAGACATTTAAAATAAAAACAAAACTTTATTGCATGTTTAGACATTTAAAATAAAAAAAAAACATTTGTGGTTAAAAAATGGACACAGATGCTTGTAGACATGCATAAAATGTTAATGTGACATTATAGAAATAAAATGAAATAAAATTTAAAAAATTTAACATTCTATCATGACTTTGGGCAACTTTAAACCTGGCCAATGTTCTACTGATGAAACCTAGTCTAAGGCTATTGTAGTGGCAAATATTGGCTGTCCAGTATTTCTGGTTTACACATGTCAAAGTCCTCAAAAAATCAATGAAAGTCAAGGTAATGTTGAAAATAAAACTTTATTCCACTAGTATCACTCAGTTATCCACAGAATTGACTTTCCAGAAAAAAATACAGGAACAAATATAGTCAGGTCCATGATATGTGAGGCAGCTGCAGCAGCATTTAACTTCAATGAAATGGACAGAAAATATGAACAAATAGTCAAATTCTGTTAAAGCTACCCATAAATGACTATTAGACCTATATATAAACTTAAAGGTTTAGGTTTGGGCTTAAAAAATAACATAGGCCATTATTTTAATATGTATATATATGTTAATAATTTAATTTAATAATGAAAATGAGCTAAAATAACCATAGAATGACGTCAACTGATGAGCTGATTTGTTCTGAATAGAGACTACGCCTCAGTTTCTTTCCTTCGAGGGAAGAAATCTGATCTGGAGCAGAGGTTTTATAGCGTATCACATGTACTGAACATTATTTTCACCCAGGAAGGAAGATTGCAGAAGGCTGACGACACGTTATAAATAAACAGCTCGACACACACACAACGCATTTAATCAGGTTTAAACATTACATGGTATTTATCTTCGTGTGAAATGAAATGACAAAGTTAAATAGCTTCTGTGTAATATGACCTTTTAATCATGTTTCCACACGCACAGAACGGGAGGGGTTTGACATTAAGAGAGAAAACCAGCAGATTATCCTGAGTCTTAGTTCAGCGTGAATACTGAGTCATTAAAAACTAACCAACCCGGTTTTAAAAAGTAGAAAACTCGTATACAAAATTCATATTAAGGCGATTTTTAAGGCTTGAAGGAGTCTTTGTTTAAGAAAAAAAAGTCCCAAAAGGACAAATTTACGATTTAAAGATCCTGTTTCTTCAATAAAATCAAGTGTAAAAATCACAATTCAGGCAAATGGCGTCAAAACCACATTTCACATGAACCTCCATCCACATAACAAGGCGATGATGATGATGATGATGATGATGATGATAAGTGAACATCACGGCACAAAAAAAACAGTGGCAACACACATATGGTCACACACACATTTCCAAACTTTTTCCTACCATATCTATACATTATTTCATGATTTGCTCACTTTCAGTGGAGCTCCTTCCCTTATTTCTTCCTATTTAAAAACCTACTAAAACATTCCAGTTACAGCCAGAACTCGATTATCTACTTTCCTCATCACGTCTATAGCGACGGTTCCCGTTAATACATCATTCTAATACTTTTCCGTTAGCACAAATGGCAGTAACAGACATAACGGTGGCGGTATTTATTAAATGCAACATACAAAAATAAAAGATGTGGAGGACCCTGAGGATAAATGTCTCCCAGTGACGTGGCAGAATGCAGACAAAAACTCACGGGTAACCCGGGGGACGGGATTCTACGAGCGGCTCGCAAAGGATGATGGGAAACATGACTGTGAGGTCGTGGGTGAATCTGATGGTGTAGCTCACCTGTTAGAAAAATACAGAGAAATTAAGATTATTGCACGTTAGTTTTTATTGATTTTTCACAGAAACAAATGTAAAACAAGCACAAGTTTTACACTATATATAAAAAGTTAGTCAATGTTTATAGTTTAATCAAGAATTTCATTTTATTTTTGAATTTCACTTATACACATTAGTTTTCTGTGGGTCCAATTTTTCAGTATTTTGCATAAGAAAAAAAATATAGAAATAATTATTTTTATTGAAATTTATAGTGTGAGTATGTTTTCAGGCAAACTCTTTGTAAACTGACCTGAGAATGAAATTCAAGTAAATATTACACCATAGGTTTGGAAAAAAAACTTGATTTATTTGTACATTTGTTGATAATCATCGTATTATGGCTGTTTTATGATGCACTGCATCAATTTCAGATTCACTTTAAATCTTTTCTGTTAGTTAATAAAGCTATTCTTTGTTGTAAGTTGGTCCATATTTCTTTCTTTTTTATTCTCTTATACGTTAATAAGGATACAGTGTTATGCAGAGGTACTTTATGTTCTTTTATAGACAATATTACAATACAGAATTATAGTTGTGCAGGGGGGACGCTAGATTCTTCTTCCATAGGGGGGGACAGAAAATAATTGAGAAGCACTGTGTAAACGCGTTCAACCATTGCATTGACACTACTACTTGTGTTTTCCAGTGTCGCATTATTATCCTGCATCCAACTATTACAGCTGAGGATTGATGGACATTTAGCAACAGACAATGATAAAAGACAATATCTCAGACCATAGGGGGTCTATTATTGGGCAAGAGTATAACATATAGATGAGTTCACACTCAGGCTTGAATTTGATTGGTTGTTGAGATGCTTCATTGGGTTTTCTTTGAGGTTCTTCATTCATATTCAGACTAACGTGTGCTTTCTTTCATCCTGGACATGTCAGGATGTCACGTTTCACTTTCATTTCATCACAGGGTCACAGAAAGATCCAGGTAGTGTGACGTATCCTTTATGGTCAAGGGGGCGTGGCCTTCCTGTCACCTTTTAAGGGGTTGGCCACGCCTCCTCAGGACCGACTCCAGGTGTGTGAAAGAGTGAAGGCCCCATCATCCCTCATTTCAAAAGTGAAACGGCTTCTTTATTCCAGCATCGATTCTCGTTCTGTTTTATGATTTTCACGTTGGTCCAGTTTCCCATTTTTGCCCCGGTCTGATTTGAGATTTTCCTTCTAGCAATCCTTTTTTTTTCGCTACTTCAAAGCTACTTTGATGTATGTTTTATTGCATGATTTGTACATTTCATTTGTTGCTTCACTCGATTTCTTTTTATCGTTTGTCTGAACTAGTCTCTGTTTTTTTTTCGTGATGCGTTCACTGACTCCTACGAAAGCACGTCACACAAACCACGTCTCTGAAGTTCCATTAAAACGTGCCGTGTAAAGACTAAATTTGAGAAATTAGATTCTAAAGACAGTTTAATCAGCTTTGTCATAACCCACCTCGATGGTGTATTCCACCGCCAGGATGGAGCAGTTGGAGATGGTGGGCGGCGTGGCGTGGGGGATGGCGAGCGTGAGCTGGGTGGTGGTGTCGGAGGTGTGGCCCTGGACCGGCGTCCCGCTCACGCTCGCCAGTCGCTTCGTGACCACGTGGTGGCGAAGCCGCTGGCTGGTGTAGAAATGCTGCGTCTGCTTCAGCTTCGCCACGGGGGTGGCGGCCCGCGACGACCCGTTGGTCAGGACGCAGGTGATTATCGCCGTCTCGCCTGGGGGGGGGAATAAAAAAAATAAATAAAAAAAATGTTAAAATCAAGAGCATTTAACAGCTTAACCTTCGTCCTCGTTTCATTAAACATGAGAATGCAGTTCCAGGGTTATCTCGGAAAAGAAGAACACAGATTTAAACACATTTGCAAACAAAATTGGAGAGAAATAAATCTTTTTATGCATTAAATACACCTTCTGTATTTTATTTAACTCATGCATATTTATGGGTGTGTGTGTATGTATGTATGTATGTGTATATATATATATATATGTATATTTGTATATATATGTATATATATGTAATATAAAGTTTTATCTTATCTTATCTTATCTTCTTATGTGTATGTATATATGTATATGTATATATATGTATATATGTAAACGTTTAACAGCTTAACCCTCGTCCTCATTTTTAATAAACATGCTAAAGGGGAAGTGCTCACTAATACAATTTCAAACACAAAATTCAAGATAAATACGCTTTTTTATGCATAAAATACACTTTTAAGTCGAAAAATTATGTCACCATAGGCATCGTTTGCCATACTGTATTACATACTATAGTAGTTTTATTTTTGTAATTAGAATTAGGGCTTTTAAAGTTAAATTAATTTTAACACCATTAACGCAGGGAAACATGAGCAGAAAACATCCAGATGTGTCCTGGCTGTGTTTCACTGCTTTTACAAGTTGTGTGAGTAGGACTGATGTTACTCAGTTTTTTGCATTTTAAAGCAAAACTGAGGATTTCATTGTTCCAATGATCATAAAAAAGACACGTGACACTTGTCATGTTAAAGAGTGTTACAAATTTTGGAAGATTTTTAGATGAAAATACGATTTATTTGCAATTTGCCAGCAGCTCAATCTGTCGTCTTAATTTATGCATTAAAAGTGATTATTGTTTGTCTATAGATTCTAGATTTTGTTGCCAAATCGCACCAAATTCTCATTTTTCCTATTGTTCTAACTCTAAAAGTGAAAATAACGATGATCTCGTAAGAAACAAGATGCTGAAACCTCTGCAGAAAATGCAGAAGTAAAGACGCCACCTATGATGAGTTCACGCATTAATCGACCCCACGCTTGAATTTGATTGGTTGTTGAGATGCTTCACTTATAGTTTAGCTAACAGCAGTTTTCTTTCATCCTGGACATGTCAGAAATGTTTTTTTTTACCCGACACGTTTCACTTCACAGAAAGATCCAGGTTGTGTGACGTTCTTTTATCAGCTGGCATCAGGGGGGCGTGGCCTTCCTGTCACCTTGTAAGAGGTCGGCCACGCCTCCTCAGGACCGACTCCAGGTGTGTGAAAGAGTGAAGGCCCCCATCTTTCCCCAATATTAAATTCCCCAATGTTTCCCTTTTTTGCCCTGGTCTGTTATGGCTGATTTGAGATTTTCAAAGCTACTTTGATGTATGTTTTATTTCATGATTTGTACATTTCATTTGTTGCTTCACTCGATTATTTTATCCTTTGTCTGAACTAGTATCTGCTGTAGTGGATTTGATGTTTTTTCTTCGTGATGCGTTCACTGACTCCTACGAAAGCACGTCACACAAACCACGTCTCTGAAGTTCCCGTTGAAGCGTGCCAGGTAAAGACTTTTAGTGTAGAGACGAGTGGAAACGCAACCTGGGCGGAAGGCTTTCTTCTCCATGGTGGCCACCATGGTGATGGGTTCAGAGGCGCACATCAAGCTACACAGAGTCGTGCCGTTGGTGCCTGAGAGAGGAGACTGCAGGACAAAAACATGGACACCAATTAATCAATCAATCTATAATTATCAAGCACTTTTCATACGCAGAAAGTAGCACTAAGTGCTTCACATAAAAACCTTACTAACACTGGCTGAGTACAGAGGATAGTGCATGAGAAGTCTTTATAGAAGTTGTTTTTTTATTATTTCACATCTTGTGGTTTAGTGATTTGAGCCTGAAGAAGGAAACACAGACTCGCTGTGAATTCCCTGGTTCACGTCAGCCTGTTTGCGTTGGTTCCGCTCCTCCCCAGCTCCGCTCTTAAAGGAGACCTTCATCGCCACCGTTTTACTGGACTTTAACAGAATCTGTCGTCTCCAATGGCGATGGAGACAAACAGGCCACCCACTTAGTCTATTACTAACAAATGGAGGCCCCAGATTTCCATGTAAACATCCTCTTTATCTATTATTCTAGGGCACAGCCTCTCATGAGAGGTGATCTTTGACATCACATCAAATCATTCAACCGTGGATACAGCTACTTGTGTTTTCCAATGTCGCAATATTATCCTGCATCCAACTATAACACCCAAGAGGCATAGCAATGGATGGCGTATCAGAGCTTGTTGATAAAGGACAATATCTCAGACCACAGGGGATCTATTATGGGGCGGGAGTATAACTATATGTAAAAGAGTGCCACATTCAGAGTTTCATCTGCAGCACGAATCTGAGAAATTAGATTATAACAGTGGTTATAGTCAGACTCCGTCAAGAGGGTGCGTTTGACCTCTTATATTGCCTTTTTTTTTGCAGATACCTGATATGTTGGTATCAACTTATACCGATATGCAGTGTGGGAAATTTTTTTCCTCGAAATTCATTTAAAAAAAAACATCAATATCATCTCTTGTTGTGAAATTAACACATCACATGGCTAAGTTGACAGCATGTATTCAGTCATTTGGGCAAAATCTATCCAATTTTTTGTATTATTGGTGTCATTATCGGCAGAATAACAGATATGTTGATATGTTGTCTTGTCATACCTGGTTTTAGTTTTTAGTTTTTAGTTTTAGCAACACTAGGTAAAAGTAGCCTTAAGCTACTGCACTTTATTTATTGTTAAGAATCTAGTTTAGGATTGTCTCGTCTTGTGCACTTGCACTTTACGTTGTTTTACATGTAAACCAGTGGTTCTCAAATAGTTTTTTCATTGTCCTAGAATAAAGTGCAATTGCACCTCCACTCCATTAGGGGGCAGTGGCGCTCTCATTGTCAGAGTGTTCACAGGGAGCATACAGCACAGAGTATGAGTATGAAGTGTAGACACCAAGTGACACCATGAAAACATATTTAACAGGGATGAGAAGACAGGCGGAGAGAGACGGAGATAAAGAGACCATCATTTGTTACATCAATTGTTATTACTATATAATAAGTATATTTACCTGCAGCTCTGGCGTGTTGGTGTTAACGCGATGAACGAAGTTCAGATGCGTCTCGAAGGTTTTGGACAGATGCCACGGTCTGTTGATCTCGATCTGTAGGATGTATTCTATCTTCCCGTTGGCCAGGTGGACGGGTGGAGGGAAGTTTCTGCATCGATGACGAGAACGAGAACACGGAGAAGGAAATTAGGAAGTTCTAATAAACCAAAGAATTACAATTCCCACATGTGAAAATAGAAAAAAATCAAGTTTGGGAATCATTATATTGGCAAAAAATTCCTATATTTATTGCACATCTAAGCTATATAAAACATCTAATTTAAAATACCATATATCTTTGAATATCTGTGCACCCTAATTCTTCATTTTTCAATTGTGCTATTTTATTAGTATTTATTTCAAAAGTTCTATGTTTGTTAGTGTTTTAGCTCAGTATTTGTGGTTATTAACAGTACTGGGAAGTAACTAAGTAATTATATTGCAGTACTGTCCTTTAGTACAGTTTTGATGTACTTTTCCACTTGATCCTTCACTACACTACATTTCAGGGTGAAATACTCACTTATGAACTTACTAATACGTTTATCTAAAAGCTTCAGTTACTTTTCAGATGAATTGATATAAAATATTTAGGTTTTCTTACTGTTAAATTTATGTAAAATGTGTAAAACTTTGTGTGAAAAAGTGCATTATAAACTGTAATAAACAAAAGGTGATACAACTAGTGTGATAGAGTACTTCTATTGTACTTTTATAATAAGCACTTATACTTTTTACTGTACTTTTTGAGTACACATATTTGAGAAAATGTCTGTATTTTTACTTTTGACTTGTATTAATACATTTACTTAATTGTATATATATATATATATATATATATATATATATTTCTTTTAGATTGTACAATAACTAATTAAATACAATCTGGCAAACACATGATAGGAAATAATAATAATAATGATGATAATAATAATTTTAGGTTCAGCCTTAGATGCAGTAGTGATTGGACCTTTTGGTTTAGAATAATCATAATAATTATATGTCATAACCGTATTAAAATAATGGTTTATGTCATTTTTTTTGACGAAAGTGACTTTTTGGGATAAATTATCTCTTGATCACGCTGTCCACCTCTGGTAAATATCACCCTATTAATCGTAATTAAAAGCTGAAACTACAATAGTTTGCTATGGGACAAAGGCCTAATTGAAGAGGGAGATTTAGGCCATTTTCTTTTTTTTGCCTAAGTCAAAGCTGTTTTTTGTTATTTAGAATAAAATGGACGGGAGGAATTGGCAATTTAACAAGTTTAAATGCTCCGAGAAGCGACATTTATCTGTGGTGAAGCTCTTAACATGATTTTTAAATCAATTTCTACTGGTGAGTGATAGGGTTTATCACCATAAAGGCTGTGATGTTACACAACCATCCCGTCCACTACTGAAATGAATTAAAATATAATATTCTCTGCATTTGATTAAAGTTATTTTTATGTTTTCACAAAAACCCTTTAAGCAAATAACTTTTTTTAATAGGGTGCAATGTTTTTATAGAATAATTATATAATAAAATACAATAGTTTGCATTAAAATGACTTGAAATTGAAATTGAAATATTTGCGTTTTAACATTTTATTTTAAATAGCTTAGAATAATGTTTAATGTTTTCGAAAAATAGAAAATTAAGAAAACAGTGATAAAGTGACCAAAAAGAAAGGCATGCTGTTGTGAGAATGGAATGTGTGCATTGACGTCCTCACGCACCCGTGCGGGATCTGGCACGCGAACGGAAACACGTGCGTGCCGGGCTGGAGTTTCCCGCCCTGAGCCGCTGCAGAGAGAGAAGAAGTGAGCGGGTTTGACAACAAGCGGGCGGTCGCCATGTTTAGAGACGGCGTGCGTGAATACCGGCGTCCTCCCGCAGCACCGGGACCCGCACGTCGAAGTAGCTGACGTCGGCGCGGTACGTGCGCGTGCGCCGGCGGCGCTTCCTCCCGCCGCTCGTGCTCACGGTCCAGTGCGCGTGGGCCCTCCCGGTGAGCGACGCGTACACGGACGTGATGCTGGCGCTCTTCGCCAGCTCGAAGCAGATGTTCCCGGTGAGCGGGTCTCCGCCGCTCAGCGTGCCCCCGGCGTTCAGCGCCGTCAGGTTCACCGTGAAGTTCCGGAACGTCTCCCCGAACATCGTCTGCAGCAACCTGTTGGTTTGTTTGTTTGTTTGTTTGTTGGTTTGTTTGTTCCTTATCCTCCCCACTTCTCGCCTTGCCTTGTGTGAGACGCCAACGGGAATGACCGGGAATGACCGGGAATGTGGAACACAACGTTCTCCCTGCCCCGTTCCAGGCGTGGCCAGACAGCCGCGGATCAATGGAGACGATAGGGATCAATAGGATCTATCGACGTGACGTCATCAGATACCAATCAATACGGGTCTATGAATGCAACAACTGTGACTCTGCATAATGGCCGCTAATTAGTCGTTAGTAATTAAGCATTAATTAGTAAAATCAATTAGTGCAATTAGTGTATGACTATGCATTTATGAGGCACTAATTAGTCATTACTGCATTAATTAGTGCCTCAAATCTGAATTAAACTTGAACTTGGTACTATATTGTGTATGTGTACGTGTGTATATATATGAGGGTGTATATATATATATATACAATATTCACAATACTGAGCTGCAGGTAAGCATTCATTATATATATGACCAAGTTCTTAGGGTTACACCACATGGCATCATTATTGTATCTGTCATATATATATATATATATATAGATATATATATATATATATATATATATATATATATGTATGTATATTTATTTATATATATATATATGTATATGTATATATATATATATATATATATGTATATGTATATATATGTATATGTATATGTATATATATATATATATATGTATATATATATATATATATGTATATATATGTATATGTATATGTATATATATATATATGTATATGTATATATATATATATGTATATGTATATATATATATATGTGTATATATGTATATGTATATATATATATATATATATATATGTATATATATATATATATATGTATATATATATATATGTATATGTATATATATATATGTATATGTATATATATATATATGTATATGTATATATATATATATATGTATATGTATATGTATATGTATATATATATATATGTATATGTATATATATATATATATATATATGTATATATATATATATATATATATATATATATATGTATATATATATATATGTATATGTATATATATATATATATATATATGTATATGTATATGTATGTATATGTATATGTATATATATATATATGTATATGTATATATATATATACATGTGTGTGTGTGTATACTGTGATGTAGAGTAACTTGGTACCACATAGTTTGACTCTCTTAAAAGGTTTTTAAAAAATTAAATAAAAAGAAAAGTATTCTTTTTATATTCTAGGTGTTTTAAATATTTAAAATGTTTGTGTCAAAATTGCACAAGATCCTGATTTTTGTAAATACAAATGATACAAAAGGTCTGTTAAATGACAAGAAACCTTAGGTTTTTGACTTTCTCGTCTTGCCAAACAATAAATAAATACCTTAATAATACAATAAATAAAAACCTTAATTTCTGCTCATCCAGCTGTCCTTTTCAACATGGCCTGTCCCAAATATCCTGAATTAACGGCACATCAATATTATTTCCTACCATGTGAACGCCAGGTTTTATTTATTTACTTTTGTACAAACAAACAAGCATCTGACATATGCAAGAGCTTAATGATAATGATGTGGTAGAAATAAAAAAGAAATTAATTAGTGCCTTATTTATTATTTATATAATGAAATAAATGTTTTGTGACATTACAACATAGTGCTCATTACACTTAAGGTCATATTTGACATTTAAAAGCAGTAAAAACACCATCGATGTGATTCTTTTAGAATTAATTTCATAAATTGGACAAGAATATTTAAAGAGGAAATATTTTCACATTGTGTGGAGGTATTATTATTATTATTTTGCACTGGGGAAGGTGTTCTACATTTTAAAAGTGGTTGTAGAAGATCTTGAAATGAGGTGAAACTCCAGTTTGGTGTTCATATTATTGGGCCAGAGTTCAAAAACAGCTGAAATACTAAAATGATGTGAATACACACACTATTTATTTTAATATTGAAAAGGGAAAATATGTAAAAATCATTATTCACACAAATATAAAAATACCTGAGGTTATGCTGTTATGAATCCTAGGATGATAAAAACACTAGAAAATATCATGAAGTATATAAGTCAGATACAGTTAGACAAGAAAATAGAAAAAATAATTGATACAGGTACAGTGTCAATAGAGTCATATTCACACTGTGAAACAGCATCAGTGTTGATATTGTTGGTTCTCAATGAGCCATTTCCTAATAACACTTATATGAGTTATGGAATGGAGGCTTTCGAATCGATTATGACACGAAATTCCATAGATTTTATGCTCAGAATAAAAATGAGGGTTTTGTTAAATGCATTCTTCCTTATAGCTGCACCTCTAACAGATCTGTTGAAAATTAATGAAGCTTTATAAAGTAGGATTCATGTGTAATCTAATAAACCAAGCAGACATTTTTGTATTTGATGATGCTTTCCTGGCTAAACAGATTATATAGAATTCTTGAGAGTATGCTCCCTATGAAGAATGAATGGCTCATTGTTTCATATAAAGTGCTTGTGATTCCAGTGGTTTTAAGGCTGTAAAGTTTTATTAGAGCATTAGAGACACTTATTAGACATATTCAGTCAGTGAATATATATCATAGCTGCCTCAGATGACAGAAACCTGAAATTCACCAAATTTAACTTCATTTCATTTATGTGAGTTTTGAAGCTGAGGTTTTGATCTATGTGTACTACTTAGTATTTGTATTCTGTTAAAACTTGTAGTTTCTCTGCTGAAGTGATGATGTTGTGTCAGTTTCAAACATATTTTAGATCAAGTGCAACCTATTCTGCAGTTCTACTATAATAAAAATAACTACATCGTCAGCATACGTTGAATTATCACATTGTTCATACACAAAATGGTGCATATTCCTAATTATGCATCCTATTTATAATGGAATCAGCCTTTCTGATTCATGTCCCTTCATATTTTGCAACTTAAAACTCACAAAATGAAGAGATTTATAGCAGACTCCTGATAATTTGTGATTTTAAGAATTTCCGATTGTCATACATGAGAGATGTAAATGATCAAGCAGGTAATGATGAATTCAACAGGGTTTTAAACTCATCAGAGGGGGTCAAATTAATGTAGAAGTAAAGTGTGGTTAAGCAGATCCTCTTTACTTTACTAGAGTCAGGATAAACGTCTTCTAGCTGAGTTCTTCCTACAGTCGGTCAATAGATTTTTGGTTCAGCCAAGCCAATTCGTAGGAATGTAATGTTAAAAGGTGTCTGTGTTTTTAAAAGTTAAAAATAAATGCCCTATTTATTTGTGAAATAGTTCTAAGATAATGAATGCACAATTTGAGGTGTGTGACTCAAAAGGTTAAATTCCTATCAAACCAGATTCCTTGTTAAGAGGCTATTTATGATCCAATAGGGAGCAGGCAGATCTCAGAATCTGTTTTCACATACTACACAGAAAAACACACAGATCCTCCTATTTTAGAGGAAAAATTAAAATAAAATCATAGAGATTTAGTAGATAATCCCACAAGTCATGTTAAAGCCCATTAGAGCAAAGTAATAATAACTTTGTATTTAAAGCACTTTTTATACATTATAAATGCAAAGCAGATTTCTCTCTATTACAGCCTAATGAACAACATATTATATTTGATTTTTGATCAATGAAACATCGTACTACTGTAATTTTTAAAATGAATTCTTATTTACAATTCATGCAGACATGCTTAAAGTTGATGTTCTGATTATATAATGATTTTTCCTTGTTAACACATCAATGTTGCTGGTTTATCACATAATGCACCAATTTATGACATTAGGTTTATGAAAAAAATGCATCACCATCATTGCCATAACTGAAGCAATATGTGACAAATTACTACAAAATTCAGCAAAGTTATTATAAATTCAAGAATTTTATTACATAATGAGATGAAAATTCTATATATTATTACCATATTACACTGTTATTGCATAATTAGTTGTACAGGCCCTAATATACTAATGGGAAAAGTTGATCCTAAACAGTGTTATAGATCAGTTTTATTCTGAAAAAAGAATTAAAAGAAATAAACTAAACTTATAAGCCGGTATAGCCACAATGAAATTTTTTTTGTTTTTTTTTACAATTTTGTGTTTCTTTATGGCATCCAGAAAGCAACTTGGTGTGAACTAGAAATTTAGTTTGTCAATACAATATTAGTTCATAGTATAATACAAAAACACAGTATTAGACAACTTTTGCTTAATTTTGACAGGGCCAACATGTCAGATTACCATATTATATTTAATTTTTGACCAATAAAACATCTTACTACTTTGGTTTTTAAAAAGAATTCTTATTAATGATTCATGCTGATATGCTTAAAGTTGGTGTTGTTCTGATTTTATAATATTTTTTTCCCAGTTAAGTCATAAATTTTGCTGGTTTATTACATAATGGATCAATTTATAATGTTATGTTCGTGAAAAACGTGCATCATCATCATCATTTTAATTGATGCAATATGAGACAAATTATTACAAAATGCAGCAAAGTTTATTACAAATTCAAGAATTCTAGTACACAACTTGGTGTGTACTAGAATTTTAGTTTGTCAATACAATATTAGGTCATAGTAAAATACAACTGTTTCTATTATAGCCTAATGCATATAATTGAGCTTATTATAGATTACCGTATTTATACTACTTTGGTTTTACTACTTTGTTTTTTTAAAAAGAATTCTTATTAATGATTCATGATGATATGCCTAAAGTTGGTGTTGTTCTCATTTTATATTGTTCTTTTCACAGTTAAGACATCAATTAAATTGGTCCATTATGTAATAATGGATTTATTACATTATGTTTATGAAAAAAGTGCATCATCATCATAATTGATGCAATATGTGACAAATTACTACAAAATTCAGCAAAGTTTATTACAAATTCAAGAATTTCATCACATAATGAGATGAAAATTCAATATATTACTTTATTACACTGTTATTACATAATTAGTTGTACAGGCCCTAATATACTAATGGGGAAAGTTGAATCTGCCCCGAAACACGATCCTAAACATTGTAATATATAAGTTTTATTCTGAAAAAAGAATTAAAAGAAATAAACTAAACTTATAATCCTGTATATCCACAATGAAAAGTTCCTTTTTTTTATAATTTTGTGTTTCTTGATGGCATCCTGAAAGCAAACCCGTGACTTTTAATATTTTTATAACAACTTGGTGTGTACTAGAATTTTAGTTTGTCAATACAATATTAGTTCGTAGTAAAATACAAAAACACAGTATAAGACGAATTTTGCTTAATTTTGACAGGTCCACGTGTCAGCAACACTTATTTAGCACCATTTCTGTCTCTATTATAGCCTAATGCATATAATAGAGCTTATTATAGATTACCGTATTATATTTAATACTACTTTGGTTTTACTACTTTGTTTTTTAAAAATAATTCTTATTAATGATTCATGATGATATGCTTAAAGTTGGTGTTGATCTGATTTTATATTGTTCTTTTACCTGTTAAGACATCAATTAAATGATAATAATAAATGTTTAATAATAATTACATAATGGACCAATTTATGACATTATGTTTATGAAAAAAGTGCATCATCATCATAACGGACACAATATGTGATAAATTATTACAAGTTTATTTCACAAATTCAAGAATTTCATCACATTATGAGATGCAAATTCTATATGACTTTATTACACTGTTAATACATAATTAGCTGTACAGGCCCTAAAATACTAATGGGGAAAGTTGAATCTGCCCTGAGACACAATCCTAAACTGTGTTATAGATAGGTTTTTTTCTAAAAAAAATGATTAAATGAAAAAAAAAAAGGTAAACGGTGATTTTTAATATTGGTGTGTACTAGATTTTTAGTTTGTCAATACAATATTAGTTTATAGTAAAATACATCTGTCTCTATTATGACCAAATGCATATAATTGAGCTCATAGATTACCATATTATATTTAATACTACTTTGGTTTTACTACTTTGTTTTTTAAAATGAATTCTTATTAATGATTCATGCTGATATGCTTATAAATTGGTCCATTGTTACATAATGGACCAATTTATGACAATATGTTTATGAAAAAGTGCATCATCATCATAATTGATGCAATATGTGACAAATTATTACAAAATACAGCAAAGTTTATTAAAAATTCAAGAATTTCATCACATAATGAGATGCAAATTCAATATACTATTACCTTATTACACTGGTATCACATAATTAGTTGTACAGGTCCTAATATACTAATGAGACACAATCCTAAACAGTGTTATAGATAAGTTTTATTCTAAAGAAATAATTCAAAAAAAATAAACTAAAAGTTGGTGTTGTTCTGATTTTATAATATTTTGTCCCAGTAAGACATCAATTATGCTGGTTTATTATATAAAGGATCAATTTATTATGTCATGTTCATGAAAAAAGTGCATCATCATCATAACAGACGCAATAGGTGATAAATTATTACAAAATGCAGCAAAGTTTATTATATATTCAATAATTTTATTACATAATGACATGAAAAATGTATTTTATCATTACCTTATTACACTGTTATTACATGAGTTGCAACAGGCCTTAATATATAAATTGGGAAAGTTTATTCTGTCCTGATGTTATGAATCAATTAATGTGCTTTTGTGGGTGAACTGACCCTTTATGAATCCATCCAATCACCATATGACCACTAGATGGCGCTAAATGCTTTATTGTGGTGCGACATAAACCATGAGGAAACAGGACTTCCTGACGACAGGACTCGCCACCACTAACCCAAATGTCATATTTCCTCCAGACACAAATAAATTACTTGCAAAACTGCTCTCAGCTGCGCCGTGGCATTTTTAGCATAATGTTTGTTATGCTTCAATAACAAGTGGTTTAACTGCCTTCTGATGGGTTTATGATGCACGCTACAGCCATAAACGTCTGATAACGAGCCATTAGAGCTGACAGCACGAGCACATAAAACCTCCCAGCACAAGGTAACTTGACCACATATCTTTTCATACCTGCCTGAATCCTCTGCGTGAAAAAGTGGGGAATGTGATATATATTTATGCAGGAGTGATGCATTAATAACAGATCTTTAGCTGAGCATTTAATACTAAATAATATCACAGGCCGCTTCCCAACGATGGTTTGACTTAAATCACTTTAACTTGCAATGGGTTCTTTTTGCAGGATTTTAGTGGAGCAGAAGATTATAACAAGATTTTTATTCAATTTACGCATTCATTAACCCAACATCCAACTTATAAATTGAATTGGGAGTTTGGGATGCAGAAATCAGGAAAACTATTAGTTTTTCTCGATCAATTTTAAGATTTTGGGCTATTTTGATTTCTCAGAATATGTTTTTCCTTACTCAGATGTTAGAAATCTCCACTTTTATACAGTTTTAAATGTATTCTGAAGTTTTTTTTTACAGACGAGTTTGTTCATATATCATTCATAACCTGTTTTGTAGAACATTTTATTCATAAAAACATGGTGAAAATGGATTTTTTTCCTTCACTGGACTGTTGACAGGATTCTCTAGTGATAAAAAGACTTTACTCTAGTAAGTCAACAAAATGAAAATTTCTATTCTGAAAATGTTATCTAATACATATTTACAACAACATTTGTAATACAAAAACCAAAATGTCTTAATGTAAGAAGTCAACTTTTAAAGTTTCATGGTGATATCTGTTAATTTATCAGTGTCTGTCCTGAGCGTAATTTCATACATTGATATCATGTCAAAAGTCTCTTTTGTGCTATGAAAATTATTATTTTTTGACTGTTGACAGTATTTTTTGATTTCTATAATCTAAAACTTTGACTCTAATAAGTCGACAAAATGAACTTTGAAGCTGGATTTACCCAATTTTATTTCTATTACCCACAACAACACCAACTTTACCCAAATTTGTATTTCTATTCTGAAAATGTGAAATTACGCAAAACTTGATATACAAAAAACAAATCTTAATGTAAGAATTCAACTTTTGAAGATTCATGCTGATGTCTATTAGTTCATCAGTGTCTCGTCTTAACAAATCTGAATAAAATTATGGTAATTTATTTACCCTTTTTTTACCTTCTCAGATCTATATAGTGATAACATGTCAATAGTCTCTTTGTTGCTGTAAAAAACGTATTTTTTACTGGTTTTTACAGTATTTTCTGATTTATGTAGTGATAAAAAGACATTTCTAAAAACTTTGACTCATATAAATAACAAAATCAATTTTTAACCTGAACTTACCCAACATTCATATTTCTATTCTGAACACGTCACATTTCAGAAACTTTATATGCAAAGAAAAACTCAAATGTAGGAACGTAACTTTAAACATTCATGATGATATCTGTTCATCAGTGTCTCATCTTAACAAATCTGAATTATGGTAATTAATTTACCTTTTTTTACCTTTTCAGATCCTCAGCTTAATTTCATGCAGTGATAACACGTCAAAAGTCTTTTTTGTGCTGTGAAAATTATGTTTTTTGACTGATGACATTATAGTAGTAGTAACACAGTTAAAAATCTTGACTCTTAATAAGTCAACAGAATAAATGAACCTGGCTTTACCTTATGTTCATATTCTGAAAATGTCGGCAACTTAGTGGATTTTTAATTAGGTAATGCCTCATTTTTCTGTTTAAACGTCACATTTCAGGAAACTTGTGATACAAATCAACAAATGTCTTAATGTAAGAATTCAACTTTTAAAGTTTCATGGTGATATTTGTAGTTCATCAGTGTCTCGTCTTATATCTGAATAAAATGTTGTCTGTCAGTAATTTATTTACCCTATTTTACCCTTTAAAATCCATATAGTGATAACATGTCAATAGTCTCTCTCTTGCTGTAAAATAATTTTTTACTGGTTTTTACAGGATTTATGTAGTGATAAACAGACATTTCTAAAAACTTTGTCTCCTATAAATAACAAAATCATTTTTTTCCCTGGACTTACCCAACATTCATATTCATACATACATTTCTATACTGAAAACGTCACATTTCAGAAACTTTATATGCAAAGAAAAACTCAAATTTCCTTAATGTAGGAACGTAACTTTCAAACATTCATGATGATATCTGTTCATCAGTGTCACGTCTTAACAAATCTGAATTATGGTAATTAATTTACCTTTTTTTTAACCTTTTGAGATCCTGAGCTTAATTTCCTACAGTTAGAACACATCAAAAACAAAACATTGGTGCTTTTATTGGGGGATTATTGAGCCTGACTATTTGTTGGCCGAGTGCAGCTACTTCCTGGAATCTCTGTTAATGATGTTGATGATGATGAAATGTAAAAACATCCTTCAGGATTTAAGTGAATATTTAGAATTAAGTCTTTTTTGTGCTGTGAAAATTATTTTTTTTTGACTGATGACATTATAGTATTAGTAATACAGTACAGTAGTGACAAAAAGACATTTCTAAAAACCTCAACTAAGTCAACAAAATGGGTTAGATGGTAATTATAAATACTTTTACTAACATTTATTATAGTATTATAAATACCTTTTTCACTATTTCAGATCCTGAGCTTAATTTCATACGGTTAAAATCTGTTAAAAAAAAAGGCTGCTGTAAATATCAGATGTAGAGAAACACAACAGAGATGTTTGATGCTTGATACATGATGGACATGAACACACACACACACACACACACACACTTATAATGGGCTTTGACTTTACCTGTCTGGTATAAGGGCACCTATCAGGTTTAGTTGAGCTCATGGTAACTGTCGCTGCCAAATCGGTAAACCAACCACACACACACACACGCATGCACGCACACACACGTGCATGCATGCACACACACACACATGCATGCATGCATGCACACACCTGTCTCGTCATCTATTGCATGGATACCACATCGCTCCTGTAACTGCTGCATCCAGGCGGCAGCAGTTGGTGTTTTAATCCAATGCTGAATAATATTTGTGTTTGTTCTGGTTCATTTACTCTGTCTTGTATCTCAAATACGATGCCATGTACCCTTTTTTTTTCCTCTGTCATTCCACACTTCCATGAGCTCATGTAATGATGCAGCAGGTGTGTGGAACACGCTGAGTAAAGTGCATGAACTCATCACTCCTCACTCACTTTATTGTTTTATCGTCGTACAGAGCCGGAACTCGACATTCCAGTGAGATAGATCTAAATCCAAAGTGAAGTAAAAGAACCCAGAGGATAAGCCGTGGTATTGATCTGTATTTCCGCCCCCCCCCTGCAGTTAATCCACAGGGTCAGCTCTAATGACATTGAGGAGTTCCTCTGGCAGTCGCCTCCGCTGCCATTTGCAATTTTGATGGAGGGAGAAGAGGCGACGAGGAAGGGGGGGGGCAGGATGGTTTAAAAAAGTGAGTGGGAAAGCGGTTAAATGAGATGAGGGATGAAAGAAAAGAGCTCGAAGGAGGACGGTGCACTGCAGGAAAAACGTTTGGAAGGAGGAGAAAATAGAAGCAGGTGGATGTGAATGATAAAGTCACAAATTGCAGCAAGAAGTCGCGCAATAAACACCGTTTGTAGCCTAACTGATGTTTATACCACATGTGTATATACATATTTATAGTGGGACATTTTAGGAAACACAGTTATTCGCTTTTCCTGCAGAAACACAGACAAACATGAAGATTTTAGTGTTTAAATGGTAAATGTGAAGCTACTGCCAGCAGCTGCTGCATGGCTTAGATCAGCTCAGGTCTAAAAGTGGAAGCAAAACTAGAAACTTGAGTAAGTTTTAAAGCCAAAACATTGGCGCTTTTATCGGGGGATTATTGAGCCTGACTATTTGTTGGCCGGGTGCAGCTACTTCCTGGAGTCTCTGCTGGTTTTTCTGCTGAAATTCCAGTCTTCATGTTAAATGATAAACCAGAATAAGAAATGTAAAAACACATTTATGATCCTGCAGGATTTAGGTGAATATTTAGAATTATCTTGAAGTAGTCAAACCTTCATTTGTTATAATAGATGCATCACAGTGTAATTATGCAACTGATATCTTTCCTCTCAACTTAACTTAAACTTCATTGAGAAAGAAGGTTGAATTATTCCTTTTTGCACATTTGTGCAGTTACTCTTTCGTTGTGTTGCCAATTTTAAAGTTTCGTAACTCAAACTGAACATGCAAACTGTGTGCAAAAGGGGAGCGAAGGGTTAACCGTGCAAGATTTTCTTGCTGTTATGTGCTTTTTTTTTTTTTTTTTCCTTTTTTCTAGCACCCGTCAAAAAGAAAAATTCCTGCGGCAAAACAGGAAGCCGCAGAGGGAACAGTTGGCAACGCTAATCTGCTGCAGATCCTCCGATAGCTTTCTTCTCCACAAACAATGCCGGGCCGGGCCTGACGAGGCGTTCAAAGACCCGACAAACCGTCCGCGGCCCGAGCTCTTTGTCGGCCTCTGATCAACAGTCAGAAGTTTCCGACCAGACCGACTCTCGCTTTCGCTTTCTCTCTCCTTCAGGAGTAGAAACGCGTCGCATTCTTCTGTCTTTACTGAATTTTCTGACTTCCCAGAGCACGGGAACATGTTGAAAACACCCTAAGACTCAAGTACTCGAGTATTTCCATGTGACTTTATACTTTATACGTCCACAATCACATACAATCACATTTCAGGGGAAACATTGTACTTTCTACTTGATTATTTTAATTACTTGTTATTTAAAATGTATGAACTTTAATATTCTATCATCTATATTCTATAAAATTGTAAAAACATAGGTTTGCTCTGCACTATGATGCAGTTCTATTACTATTTCTACCAAAAAATCTCTGGAGTGTTGAAAAAAAGACGAAAAAGACGAAAAGTTTTTGACAATCATCAAGTAAACTTTACTTAAAGATGTCTTTTTTTTTTTTTACTCATAAAATTTCAGGTAATTTACTGTTAATTACTAATTTGATTTATTGAATTTTATTCTAATTTTGTGTAAGTTTTAAACTCTGACTTTGACCTAAAGTCAATGGCCTTTCTTTGAAATCTTTCTTAAGAAACTAGAAGGGAAATCATTAAGTAAACTTTACTTGAAGATAACATTTTTTATGAATAAAATTTCAAGTAATTTTTTGTTAATTATTAATTTGACTAATTGGATTTTACTCAGCGACACGGTGGTGCGGTGGGTAGCACTGTTGCCTCACAGCAAGAAGGTCGCAGGTTCAAGACCCGCCTTGGGCCTGGGTCTGGGGCCTTTCTGTGTGGAGTTTGCATGTTCTCCCCGTGTCTGCGTGGGTTTTCCCCGGGTACTCCGGTTTCCTCCCACAATACAAAAAACATGCTCAGGTTAATTGGTAAACTCTAAATTGCCCATAGGTGTGAGTGTGAGAGTGAATGGTGTGTGAATGGTGTGTGTGCCCCACGATTGGCTGGCGACCATCTGGGGTGTATCCCTGCCTCTCGCCTTAACGCGCTGGGATAGGCTCCAGCAGACCCCTGCGACCCCGAAAGGGAATAAGCGGGATAGACAATGGATGGATGGATGGATGGATTTTACTCAAATTTTTGTAACTTTTAAACTCTTACCTAAAGTCAATGGCTTTTTATTGTAATTTTAAAATACTTAAAAAAAAATAAAAATTATTTACTATAAATAAGTAAATTTACACATTTTACACAGTTGTTTCTGTAATTTGAGTTGCCTGAACTTTTTTATGTGATTTTTTTTTTTTACTCATCAATTTCAGGTAATTTACTGTTAATTACTAATTTGATTAATTGAATTTTACACTAATTTTGTGTAAGTTTTAAAATCTGACTTTCACCTAAAGTCAATGGCCTTTAAATGATATATATATATATATATATATATATATATATACATATATATATATACTATTTATTTGCCATAAATAAGATAATTTACACATTTTACACAGTTTTTCTGTAATTTGAGTTGCCTGAATTTATTCAGAATATTTTTGTTTATCGAAACAGTGACTTTTGAGGTGATTGTCTTATTTAATTAATTCTATTATTTTTTCACTTTACATTAAGATTAGATTACGTTTAGAAATTTATGAGGGCAATCAAGTAACCTTACTTGAAGATGTTTTTTTTTTTATTAATACAATTTCAAGTCATTTACTGTTAATTATTAATTTGATTAATTAGATTTTACTCAAATTTTTGTAACTTTTAAACTCTTACCTAAAGTCAATGGCTTTTTAATGTAATTTTAAAATATGTAAAAAACAAAAAAATATTTACTATAAATAAGTAAATTTAACTTTTTTCTGTAATTTGAGTTGCCTGAATCTGCTCCAAATATTTAGTTTTTCGAAACAGTTAATTTTGAGGCACTTATTTATGTGAATTTTTTTTTCAACAAAATGTGATTTGTGAGGCAAAACATTCAAACGCTCTCACATGTGTTTAGTGATTTTACAAAAAAAGTAGTAAACTATACTATAATAAAACAACACAGGCTGCATAATGAGAACTTTCACTTTTGATATGTTAAGTAAATTATCCATCAGGTCTTCTATTTGTTATTAGGTATTTTTTGGTTAATTTAATGACATCAAATCTACCTTTACTCCGTGCACCGCTGTGCATTTTATTCGTATCCAGTTTAACTACATTCTGGGTCATTGCACTCTGCAACTTTCCAAACTTTTAAGAACTTTCCCTCTTTTCCTGGCTGCCCATCATGTGGAGAAAGTCCATTTGTCCAGTTTGTCCACGTCTGTTGAACCGATCACAGCCGCTAAATGTTATTTACGAGTCCAACAATGGGAGAAGACCTGTTTTTGAGGGAAGTTTACCTCAGAATGAAAGAATCCCATTTTTTAAAGCATCATTTAGCGTGTGGTTCGGGCTTTCAGGGCTAACCATGATGTCATTACCACAGGGTTGGAGGTATGAGTCAGGAGTGCTGTGGAGGCTCATGATGCCGCCTCCATGTCACTCAGCGTCTCTTTCTCTCTGTGGTTAACACCCCGACGCCACAATAGAGAACGACGGCCCCACGCGACACCGACACGTTCAGGAGTTCACGTTCCGAAAGCGGCGAGAATAAGCGTCGTCTCGGTAAAACAAAAGAGGTGCTTTGTTCCCGCAGTCGGGCTGAATCCTCCCTCAGCAATTACCGCTCACCTTCCAAAGACCTCGACGGGGAGCAGAGCGACGCTCGCTCCTTTTAAAAGCAGCCGCTGGAGCGTGAAGACACAGACGTTCTACGTGCAAAGATGGATCACTACCTCTTTTTCTTGTTCTCCCCTTGCTGGCTGTACTGTAAGCCTCAGACAGAATGTTTGGATTTCGTACCTCTGTTAGTGTCTGCGCTGGATGGTTTGTGCTTGTAGTCATAAAGTGGGATTTTTAAAAAAGGGGAAAATTGCACATTTTGTGAAATATTTACAATAAAAAAGACATGAATGAGGTGGAGAAAACCATAGAGCAGAATGAGGCCTTTTTTAGTACTATTCAAGTACAATTCATGTGCATCACGCACAATTATTCCCATGTGTCAAGTATTTCTTTTGCTTTTTGGTTGGTTATTTGAATGATTAATGGTTGCAAAGTCAAAAAAAATGTTAAATTACTGTTTTAAAATCATTCATCATGTCTTTTAAAACTTACATTATGTGCTGATGTTGGTTTCATCTCATTTGAAAGTAAAATTTGTACCATTAGTTTTACAAGAAATGTCAAATCACAGAAAATCTGTGATTTGACATAAAATGGAAAAGAAATTTTAAAAAATACTTAATCCACCTGGTAAAAAGTATAAAACCTTTGATAGCATGTTTTTATTACTATTTTTATTAGTCACATATGTTTAGTGATTTTTTAGTAGTAGTAAAACATACTATATTTATACATTATAGACATTAGATTTAGATCTTTTACTCAAATAAAGGATCTGATTACTCCGTCCACCACTGTGCATTTTGTTAATTTTAAACCTAACTACAATCAGGGTCATTGCACTTTGCGCCTTTACAAAACAACAGACGAAATGTGTGATTTGACATGAGATGAATGATAAATTTAAAATAGTTCATCTAACTAGTGTTTAAAAATAGTTGATAGCATGTTTTTTCTTAATTACTATTTATAAAACTACCTGGTACCTGGTCCTTGTGCAGCTCTCTGTAATATGTTGACCTGTAAATTTCTGGCTTGCACCAATTTACAGAAATTAACTCTTGTACCTACATCCACCTAAAGTATAAAACTACTTGATTTTTTTGTTTTTAAATTACTATTTAAAAAAACAACCTTTTTGGAAGCATTAACCTATTTGGTACTTGGTACCTGTACATCTATTGCCACGTATAATTTGTAATATATTTTAATATGTACCGTATATTTCGTAATATATTTTCCTGTAAATTTCTGTGAATTGACAAACTCCTGCACCTACATCCACTATAAAACTAGTTGATATTTTTTTTTACTTTTTTTAATTACTATTTAAAAAAACAACCTTTTTTTGGAAGCATTAACCAATCTGGTACTTGGTACCTGTACAGCTATTGCCATATATATTTTTAATATATTTTAATATGTACCGTAAAATTCGTAATATATTTTCCTGTAAATTCCTGCACCTACATCCACCTAGAGTAAATTTCTGTAAATTGGAAAACTTTTGCACCTACATCCACTTAGAGTATGAAACAAGTTGATAGCATTACTATTAAAAACAATAAAAAAAACATTGGCAGCATTAAACTGTGTGGAAACAGTCACACCAAAAAATATTGCTTATTCATAATTGTGCAGCTTTTTCTTAATATATTTTGTAATATATTTTCCTGTAAATTTCTGTAAATTTGAAAACTCTTGCACCTACAATCACTTAGAGTATGAAACTAGTTGATAGCATTACTATTATAAAAAAACATTTTAGCAGCATAAAACTGTAGTAGTAGTTTTTTGGGTCACACAACATGACTTTTTTATTTTAATTTTTACTGCTTATTTATAATTTTGCAGCTCTTCTGTAATATATTTTGTAATCTATTTGTCTGTAAATTTTTGTAAATTGGAAAACTTTTGCACCTACATCCACTTAGAGTAAAAACAAGTTGATAGCATTACAATTTAAAATAAATAAATTAATAATAAAAAAAACATTTTAGCAGCATTAAACTGTGTGGAAGCAGCTTTTTTCGGGTCATACCACATGACTTTTTTTTTAATTATTTTTTATTGCCTATTCATAATTGTGCAGCTCTTTTGTAATACACTGTATTTGCCTGTAAATTGGTGAACTGCTGCACCTACATCCACCTAGAGTATAAAACTAGCTGATAGCATTACTATTTAACTTTTTAGCAGCATTAAACTATGTGGTAGCAGCTTTTTCGGGTCACACCACGTGACGTTTTTGACTTTATCCCGTGCACAAACACGCCGCCCATCATCACTCATCCCGGCGTTGCTGCTGCAGCAGAATTAAGGAGTTGTCAGAGCGAGGTCAAATATTTGCCTTGAGCTGTCCGGCTGTTTAAAAAAAAAAAAAAAAAACGAATCTGCCAGCGTACGACGAAGATCCTTGAAATCAAAAACCAGTTGATCCCTTCCCACCCTCCCCCTATTAAACTCCACTTTATGAGTCGGCGAGGAGAGAAGCCGCCTCCGACTCGATGTGCTCTCGTCTCCTGCCACTAAAACACCACAACGCAAGACAGGTCCTGGTGAAATGAAAAATTAAAATGCGCTCTCGGTTCCGTATGTTTGGTCCAGAATCCTCTCCAGCAGTTGTTTACGCCGGGGCCGCTGGGAGGCTTCCAGACGCAGAGGGTCTGACAGTCTATCAGTGGAAGAGGCTAGTTAATGTGGGCATGCAACCTCTGTTCTGACCTTGACGCGGGAACATCCATCATCTGGGCTTAGAGAAGGGATGTGCTGGAGAGGCGGATCCAGATGGAGGACACTTTAACCCGGGCACGGGCCTCCGCTCGGTCCTCGTTGAGGTTCCGTATACGAGGGGAAGTGAGAATTAGGGCAGGAGAATTAAATAAAAAAGGTAAAAAATGCTGCTCTTGTTATTATATAACCACAGGAAGCTCATTTACATCAATGGCGTAATTTGACTGAATTGTGTGACCTCTGGTTTTATTCTGTTAAATGTGTTTATTAAAGGTGTTTGCTTCAAACTTTAAAAATTAGGGATTTAAGCAGGATTAACCATGTGTTAAGGGAGCTTCTGCAAAATATCAAATCAATTAATTTCTTACTTAAAGTCTCTTTTTGTAGAGGAGTTGGACATTTGCTGCCCTCTAGTGGCGGGGTAGGAAAAGTCACAGGAAGACAAATGAGACAAATGTTTTATTAATGACATAAAAGAAATTATTAAAGTTAATAATCCTCTTCACTACATGTGCCGCCCAGTGTTTTATTTTAGTGTCTGAACGCTGAGCGTGAAGTGACGTAAAAGCGTTTAATGGCGTTCTCAAGAAAACCCCCCCACGATGAAACCAAAAAGACACTGTCTCCATGGCGACCGCTAACAATCACCAGGAGCAAATTTTATGAATGATCGTCATGTGACGCCCGGCGATGGCGATGACGAATAAAATCCTCAGATCCACATCGTCCACTAAATTCTCAGTTTATTTGAGCTTTTATTTCTTATTAATACTTGTGCAGCTCTTTTGTAATATATTTTTTAAAATATATATCCTTGTAAAATTTCTGTAAATTGGTGAACTCTTGCACCTATATATATATATATATATATATATATATATATATACAATATAATATATATATACACAATATAATATATAAATATATAAATAAATAAATAAATCTTTAAATAATTAAAAAATTGTAATAATAATTATAATAATAATTGGTAGTTTTTTTTTTTAGAGTTTTTCTTAGGCATCTAAGCTAAAGTTAAGAAGAGTATTTAATATTGACATCACAACACTGACTTATATCACACATAAGAAAGAGGATCAGATTTTATCACTGTAAATCTCAACTTTTATATCCTTATAATAAAATATTTATAGTTTCGCTATTTACAACTTACAGGTTTTAGCAATTGCTCTTAAATTTTGTTTGTTTAGTTTCTATTCTGCCATAAATGGCTTCACAATGTAATATTTAAACTTTTATCATTCATATCATTTTAAAATATTCATTTTAGGAAAAACAACCACAAAGTGCGAGGATGGAGGGTAAATATTTAGTATTTTATGAGAATAAAAACCTTCCAAAGTGATGTAGAACAAAAACGATGTGCAGGAAATATTTTAAAAAACGTTCCATTTTCCATGTGGACTGTGATTCTCTGTTCTTTCACTTAAACATGTTGTATTTTTTTTTTTTTGGAGAAATGTGGCTCGGGGTCGTCTCAGTATTCCAGATCAGAGCGTCAAGAAGTGTTGTTTCTTTATCCTCACACACACACACACACACACACACACACACACAGACACACACACACACACACACTCACACACACACACACACACACACACACACACATCCAATCCCCGCTCCCTCATTTAGCTTTTTTTGGGTCGCACTCATCTGCAGCCTTATTACCCAGCGTCCTCTGCGGCAGCCCGCCGCCGGAGTCTTCTGTTAGTCACATCAGCAGCCAGCGCACGCTCGGCCCGGCTCTGATCATCAGGAATTTCACCGATGGAAAACCTGCTTGGAATTCAGAAAAAGGGCCGTGCATACATCTAATTGTGATGGAGTTTTTTTTTTTTTCCATCCAGCCTCAACTGCTCTTTTTTTCCTCCTTCGCTCGCTCGGCCTCAGGATGAAATGCTGTTTCATCTCAGCAGCGTAATTAACTGAACAGATTAAATCTACAATGAGTTGAGGGGGGGAAATAAAAAAAAAAGTCAGTTTTGCATGTTCAAATTTTCTGCCCCTTTAGTTAAATTCTAATCATCATGACTAACTTTGAGCGGTTAAAGCCTTCGCTGCAGTAACTCACGTTTATAACGACTAAAGAGTTTCTGAACTTTATGTTCACATTTGCATCACAAGTATTACCTTGTTTTACATATAGTGGCCATGCAGTCAATGATATCATCTGTAGGATGTCTGAACATCTGCGGAGTAGAAACGCCAGAGGCCCATCCAGTAACAAACCATTTAACAGATGCCTAATTACAGAATGAAGCAGCATCATAGTCTATAAAAACGGTCTTAAGAGATGCAGAAGTGAAACTACTTATGTCTCTGCCTTTTAAAGTAACTGGAGGCCTGCAGGTATTATCAGTGGTTATTAGTCCGAGAAGTTCTTTGTCTGAATGAATAAAACAAATGTTGTTGTATTAGAGCCACGTACACAAATGATTTATTGATTCTTTATAAACATCAGTGTAGACACCTGTTTGTCTGTGAACAGAATTATGGGAAAAAAGCGACTGGGATCTGGGATCGTTTTCATGAAACTGGCGGTAAAGCTTAAAAAAATTCTGTGAATTTTGTTGTGTTACACAGAGGTCGTGACTTCGGCATGTTTTTTTTCTTAAGTTCATTTAATTTCCCCTTAGTCCACATTTCAACAAGTAAAGTCCCATGTGATAGAGATGCTCATATATTTGACTCGATACAAAAACCAGCTCTGTTTTTAGAACATTTATACTCCAACATAAAAAGCTGCATCGTCGGTCAAAATGAACATTTACACCAGCAAGAAAGACTTAGGATGACCAGGAATTCTTGTTGTGTTACACAGAGGTCATGACTTGTGCATTTTTTTCTTAGGTTTGTTTTCGTTTAAAATTTTACCCTTAGTTTACGTTTCAGTAAGTAAACTGTTAAAAAGATGAAAAACCAAATCCATAAAACCAACCTAATTAAGATAACATCATTGCAGTTCCATGTGACGGAGATGCTCATATATCTGACTCAATAAATGCAAAAACCTGATGTTAATGCAGCTCTGCTTTTTGGGACATTTATATGAATCAGAAACTCTAACGTAAGAAGCTGAATCGTCGGTCAAAACGAACATTTCCACCGGCAGGAAAGACAGAGGATAACCAGGCAAAGAGGAGGAACATTTTAACTCCAGTAGAGGTTAAAATTGGCCAAAAAATGGAAATCTTGTTGTGTTACACAGAGGTCATGACTTCTGCATTTTTCTTAAGTTTGTTTTCATTTACATTTTTACCCTTAGTTTACGTTTCAGTAAGAAAACTGTCAAAAAGACGAAAAACCAAATCCATAAAACCCACCTAATTAATGACATCAATGCAGTTCCATGTGACAGAGATGCTCATATATCCGACTCAATAAATGCAAAAAACCTTGTGATGTTACTGCAGCTCTGCTTTTTGGAACATTTATATGAATCAGAAACTCCAACGTAAGAAGCTGCATCGTCGGTCAAAATGAACATTTTCACCAGCAGGAAAGACAGAGGATAACTAGGCAAACATATAGGCGTGACGTATAGACAGGCAATAGAGATGCTAACGTGCTGTAAATGTATCCTAGGATAAAATGTAAAAAGACATGCAATGAATATGAATAAGTAATATTCAGTCACAGCATGAAATATGCTATGATATGAATGTTCAGATGGATATAAATATTATATGATGTGATTAAATATGGCATTAAGATACAAGGTCACACACACACATATTCAAATATATATATATATATATATGACTCATTATTCCAGTATATGGCATTTTATGTAATGACCTCCATATTTGAAAAAAATCTTGGCTACGACCCTGTTAGTGTCAATGGAATATTAGTTATTAATAGTTGGACGTGCATTTGACAGAACGCTGCGCTGGTGATTCATGTGGATCCCGACAGGTTCTGGAAATAAAGCAAAAATATACTAAATGTACCGGCTGTGATGCACAGATGCATTTTCAGATTCAGTCCTGGTTAAAACGTTGCACCCTTGGAGAACTGCAAAAGAGCATAAACGAGCATCAGGACAGAAGAATGTGCACATCAGGTCCTGTATTTAAACAATGTAGAATATATACTAAACATGCCTATTGTGATGTTGTAGTAGGGTATTAGGATCATCTGTCATTTCATATGAAATAAATTCTCTTTTTTTGTTTTAATGCCATGTAGAGGTATTTGTAACTTTTTCCATAGTTAACAAAAAGCCTCGGTCGGGACACCCTCCTCATCAGCAGAGAGGAGGGGGAGGAGGAAACAGCCAACGTTGTTTGGAGCAGGCGGTTTCAAGACGCCCCTGAACCAGATGAGACCAGGACCGAGGAGATTTTATTCCTGTCCTCCCATGAACCGCATGTTTGTGTTTACATGTGTTCGCCTGCGTGTGCACATGCGTGGACGTGATTCATGCTCCACTGACTATGTGGCACATGCGTGCACGTGCACGCTCATGCACGCACGTGCACATGCGTCTGTTTTTTTTTGCAGAAAGTGTCTGACACTCGTAGGGGTCTGTCAAGACTTTAAAGCAGCTTCCTGTTCATTTTTTCTTTTTTCAAAGAGAAAGTGTTTTTTTCCGCAGGGGAACGGACATGGTTCATTTCACAGCAGGTTTGAGGTGATGTAAAGATCATACAGGTGCAGCAGATACTGTAGCTGCACGCTGCGTTGCATTCACAAATACTTCATATTTTAACCTATGTGCAGCGAGGAGACCTGTTGATGCTCTGCCTAATGTTAAGACCCCCCCCATCCTACCTAAACTGACACTCTGCAAATGCAAATTTGCACAAACATGCTGCACACAGCTGGAACACTCAGCACTCTGCACTTTACTGTTGTTGTACATGTAAACGCGTAGGATAGTGAGAAACGTAATTTCCATTCCTTTGTATGTCGAGTACATGTGAAGAAATTGACAATAAAACTGACCTTGACTTTGACTTTGACTAGAACCTGCATGCAGGTCTTCATAAATACCCCCATGAGATGTACGACATATGAATAAAATGATCTTCTTGGTGCATTGGAATCATTAAAAAAAAAAAACTGAATCTTTAAACATGCAGATTCATTATTAACTTTGCAAAAGATTAACTGCTGGACGCAACATGTCTCCTACTAAGAGATCATTCCTAGTGTTTTTTTTATTGGAGGTTTCACATTAACAATATTACGAAATATATTACAACAAACCCTGCTCACGAGCCCACCCTTCAAAATCTGATTTGCATAAGAAACTTTCCATCAGATGAATGTGAAAACTACAGACGTCAATCTGTACAGAGAAGCTTGTGAATCTGACTCTAGGAACAAAAAGAGAAGCTTTTTATTTTGAGTCTATGGGGACTTCAGAGTCACACGGGGTCACATTCATCCTCCGTCACAGCAATGTTCTCATCTGAAAGCAGAACCACCGTATGACAAGGTGTACCGTTGTTCGCGCTAAATAATTCACCGAGCCACGAGCTTCTGTAAACTTCGGGCGCCAATTAATCTGGAGAACCTCTTTTGTGCGAGGGTTTAATCGTTTGCTAATTAGCGTCCTAGCTAACAGACGCCCTCGGTGGAAATATACGATTACACAGCCCGTGGAAGAGGCTCAGTAAACACAGGCTGTTTGCCAAAATGCCAACGCAGTTGTAAAGCCGGAGAGTGGCAAATCCATCATTTGTTTGGTGTGCTGCGCGCTGCGTGTGAGCGAGTTAATATTTGTGAAAAGAAGCAGGAACGAACCCGAAACCTCCTGGTGGTTTGGTGTTTTAACCGTTTTAAGTGCACACGCTTCAGGCGTGTCAGGGGTCAACGTACGGCCTAGAAAACGTACCTCCCAATAAAAAAAAGGTAATTAAGCACAAAGTGTTCACTTTTCCTTGGTCTATTTGAGGTTTTGATATCCTAAATCATCCTAATATATCATAATCTAAAACGTCCCTTATCCAGAAAAAACAGGTGTCTCATTAATATTAATGAGCCTCTATTCTGATTGGCTGTGAATGGGAGAGTGAAGGACAATATTTCACGTATTAAACGCCTACACCTTCCTGATAATCACATAATGCCATTAAAATCTCACTTTTTCTATGATGTGGAACCTTTAAGTTCAATATGTCTGCTTCATTTGATCATGTCGCTTTATGCCTCTACAGCTTTTCTACCTCATTAATCAGCAAATTATGGACTTTTAGGTTGGAGCCATTTAACTAAACTGCCTGATTGTACAGAAAGTGCAGATCGGCTGATTCTACTTTAGATACTGGATTGATAAAAAAATTATAATAATGATGCATTTGACCTATAGTGTTATGTGTATTTCAGGAAAAACATGGGAAAGCTATTTGTGGAAAGGAGGGATTTTTTTTTTGCATGTGTGTAAGGTCAGAGAGGTCAGAAGGTCCAGGTTAACGAAGAGTTTGTAGTATAATACATCTACTTTCACTGCAGATGTTGATGTATTACCATTCATTTGACTGTGTAGCATCGGTCTCTCCTCCACTGGTTTTAGGAACAAATAAAGTTGTTTAACAAGGTCCATTTATCTGTTTTACTCCCATTCTGTCCTCCTCTTGTTACTGAGAATTGGAGAACAATAGTAGAATACAGGTGGAGGAGGATTTTCTTTTTTGTGGCGTAACTGAAATACGATAAAAAAAAGGATGAAATTTGACCTTTTTTTGTCTCATCCTCGTGTTTCTCTGGATCAGGCGATTTCCTTCCCCCCCCATGATGGAGTAAATCTACAGCTGTCAGCCCGCCGGCCTCCTGAACACTCGGCCAGTTACGAAAGCTGATCCATCAATCAATCAATCAATCAATCAGTCAGTCAATCAGTCAGTCAGTCAATCAGTCGCCAAGATTTCATACGATTCCCCCATTCCTTTGGTTTCAAGCACTTTCTTGTATGAAATGTGCTGTAGTAATAAAGTTTATCATTATAATTAATAATGACTCACACGCAAAGCTGGAAGTTGGATTAGGGAGAAAAAGGCTTGATGGTTCGTCAATCAGTCAATCAATCAATCGACCGATCGCTTCATTCTGATCGATCCTTATAGATTTCTGTGTAATCGGCCTCCCTGACGGCTCGTTGACGCCGTCCGGACTCGAAATACAAATTAAGCGGCAGGAAGGGATAAATGTGAGCGGCAGAGGCAGGAAATCAAAGGGTGCGTGTAACAATGCAGAGGAGTGAATCCTGCACCAACTGTTCGTTAGCGGAGGTCAAACCTGCACGGATCATCTCATCCGTCGCTTTTTTCATCCCACATTCACACTGACGCGACCTGTTCACCTGCAGGATCCTGTCCCTCCTCTCTCCATCCTTTCCCCTCCTCCGTTTCTCCTCCATCCTCTGGAACACATGGTTGTTGCCTGCGAGTGGTTGTCATGGCGATGGACCCCCGGGGACTCATCCTAAAACCCAAAAGTTCTGCCCGTCTGAAATAGAACCTCCGCCTGTCTCCTAGGGGGGGGAAAAAGGGATGAGGAGGAGGAGGATGATGATGAGGAGGAGGAGGAAGGGGGGGGGGGTCATTGGGGGGCGAGCGAGGGAGAGAAAGAAGGAGAGAGAGAGAGAAGCTGGGGGGGCGAGGGAGGAGAGAATGAGGCAGCATGCATCCACTCCAACTGGGTCACATCGCGGGAGCATTGCGTAAGCGTAAACACTGCTGCCCCTGTGCTGTGGCACACACACACACACACACACACACACACACACACACACATGCACACACATTTTCTGGGGGTCCTGGTCCCGTCTCTCGGTGGATTTGCGATGAGAACACGGTGACAGTGGAGTGAACCCTCCTCTCTGTCAGCTGCCAGACTGGACAGCAGCATGACAAAGCACTTCTTCATCCAAACACACACACACACACACAAACACACACACACACACACACGCACACACACACACACACACACACACACACACACACACACACAGCATCCTGTGGAGAAACAGGATGTGGCTCCAGTAGTTTTCAGATGTACTGAAAGCATCACTGACAACTCATGTGGGTGAATCTTATTCCTACTTTATGTTAACATGTGGCTGGGATGTTACAGTTCACACACACACACACACACACACACGCACGCACACGCGTGTCAGTTACCACTCCAACAGGTCACCATTTGTACTTCACAGCTGACCAACATCAACATCCCGTCCCCTCGTCGTTGATCCAGCGCTGTCAGTCGGCTCTTCCCAACATTTCCTCCTGCTGGTGGAAGCAGCTGCACGGTAGCACACAGGAAGACCCCCCCACCCCACAACACCCCCCCACTAAAACCAGGACCAGCACCAGCATGCCCCCCCCACACAAACCCCTCCTATTGGTGTTGTTTACAGGCCCAACAACACGCTCTGTCTGCACATGTTTAGAAATCTTAATGCATATGTAAATAAATACAGATGCAAATGGAGTTTGTGTGTGTGTGTGTGTGTGTGTGTGTGTGTGTGTGTGTGTGTGTGTTTTTAGCTATATTTGCAAAGAGTTGTTTGCGCAGTGCGCCGTGTGTGCGTCGGTAGAGGGTGTGATTGTCTATAAAAGGAACAGCCAAAAGCCAGTTGTTTAAAATCCTAGTTGGACGGTTTCAAATCCCCCCCTTTTTTTTTTGCACAGAGAGGGAGGAAAATAGAGGGAGGGAGTGTGTGTGTGTGTGTGTGTGTGTGTGTGTGTGTGTGTGTGTGTGTGTGTGTGTGTGTGTGAGGAGAGCCTTTCCAATCAGGGAAAGGGATGGAGACAGACAGACAGACAGACAGACAGACAGACAGACAGACAGACAGACAGACAGACAGACAGACAGACAGGGAATAAGCAGAAGGAAAAAAATAGAGAGAGAGGGGGTGGAGCCACCGGTGGCAGGGGGCGGGGTCAGGCGCCTGTCACTCACTGGCGGTTGCCATGGCGAGCGGGCGGTCCCGAACAGCGGGGCATCCAATGGGAGGCGACGCTGCCTGTGTCGCCATGGCGACGGGGCTGTGCCCAGGGAGGTTGTGATGGGTTGACAGGTGCGTGACAATCGCGGCTTCTCTGCAAGCATGTACGCCAAAGGCAAGAGCAGCAGCGTGCCGTCCGACAGCCAGGCCCGGGAGAAGTGAGTACACACACACACACACACACACACACACACACACACACACACGCACACACACACACACACACACACACACGGAGCTCCAGCTCGCTCCGCTCGGCGACAGGAAAGTTGTCTGTTGCGGTTTGTGTGCGGACGGAGACCCGCACGTTCCGCTTCTGCGTCTTTTTAATGTTGATTTACATTTTATTTATTGGATACTACGCGTTTTATTTATTTATTTCACACACGTAGTTTTGTAGTCAACTCTTGTCTTTTTTTTTCTTTTTGAGGGAAAAGTCCGCACGCGCCCGCCGCGTGTCTCTCCAGGTGTCTGCGAACACCGCACACACCGCACACACCGCACACACCGCGCACAGCTGATCGGCTCGTTGCGGGGGGTGATCACGCCGTTCGATCCCGCGTCCTGTCCGAGCTGCGCCTTTTGTTTTTGTCATTTTATTTATTTTTTTTTAATTTTGCGGGTTTCGCTGGCTGCAACGAGGCGGTGAAATAAAGTTTTAACAGAGCTGATGATGAATCCACTGATCGATCTGTGATTCTCTGAATGATTATCGCTGCTTTACTTTATTTCTAATATTTTGGGAAAAAACAGTCAAACTGTTGTTTTTTGTTCTTTCTTTGTGGCTGTTTAACTCTACATGCTGAACTCTGGTGGCTGGGTCTTATTTATGAGGAGGCTGAATGCATGACACGATAATAAAAATGCCCAGTTTCTCAAATGTGAGTTTTTGTTGTGAGTTTTCAGTCTTCTATGGCTGTAAATTAAATGTCTCTGTGTGATGGTGCATTCTGGGCCTTATGCTTGTATATACTTGTATTTTCTCCCATGGCTGTTTGCATAAAGTTTTTTTTTTTTTGAGCTTTCTAGAGAGAAATTAGACAGAAGTAAAGATAAATAAATTCTGCATGGTGATTCTTTAATGCATAATCGGTGCGTTATTAGTCAATTAAGTGAGTGTGTTCTTAACCGTAGTCACAGAGTGGCGTTTGACTTCAGTGGAAAGGACATTGGGTCAAATTGAAAAAGACCCTGAATGCATTAAATTAAATTTATTTATTTACACTATAGACTTCTGAACATTGTCTGAGGTGCAGGGTTACGCTCAGGCTGCAACGATTAGTCAATTAATCAATTAGTGGCCAACTATTACGTTAATCGAATAATCAATTTGACCCATTTTTTATTTGTTTAATTAGGTTCTGATTATTTCCTGGTTTCTTTATTCTTCTATAATAGTAAACCGATGATCTTTGGGTTCTGGACTTTTGATTTGGACAAAAAATGACAGTTTTGGTTGATTTGAACCAAACGACTAATCGATTAATCGTCTCAATAACCATTAGATTAGATAAATACAGTTGCAGCCTTAATTTTAAATAGTTGCAGTAAACTTGTGTTGGTGATGTGAAAACTATAATTCTGACGTTTCCTGAAGTGAAATCACAGATGTTTACGCTCAAGTTCCAATGATTAGTCAATTAACTGATTAATCACCAACTATTATATTAATCGATTAATCAGTTTGACCCATTTTTTATTTGTTTAATTAGGTTCTCTGATTATTTCCTGGTTTCTTTATTCTTCTATAATAGTAAACCGATGGTCTTTGGGTTCTGGACTTTTGATTTGGACAAAAAATGACAGTTTTGGTTGATTTGAACCAAACGACTAATCGATTAATCGTCTCAATAACGATTAGATTAGATAAATATAGTTGCAGCCTTAATTTTAAATAGTTGCAGTAAGGTTGTGTTAGTGATGTGAAAACTATAATTCTGACGTTTCTTGAACTGTAATGACAGATGTTTACGCTCAAGTTCCAATGATTAGTCAATTAACTGATTAATCACCAACTATTTTGATAATCGATTAATCAACTTGACCCATTTTTTATTTGTTTAATCAGGTTCCAGCTTCTGTTCTCTGATTATTTCCTGGTTTCTTTATTCTTCTTTAATAGTAAACTGATGATCTTTGGGTTGTGGATTAAAAAACGACAATTTAGCTTCAATCTTCAGCTTTGGAGAAACAGTGATTGACATTTGACACCATTGATTAATGGAACCAAATAACTAATTGATTAATTGTTTCAATAATCAATAAATTAATCAACTATCAGAAGAGTCATTAGTCGCAGCCTTCGAATAAACCGCTGTGGAGGATGTCATCTGAAGCTTTGTCAATTTTCTGATCAAAAATATAGTTGATTAGTTAAAGAGGATAAAAAATATATATAGTCGCTGCCTTAGTTTTAAATAGTTGTACTTAGGTTTAGGTAATCAATTAATCAATTAGAGTCAAGTTTAGGGAGAAAATGTCCAAATTCTCTGGTTCAAGTTTTCTTTTAGTCTCCTGTCATAGTAAACCGATGGTCTTTGGGTTCTGGACTGATGATTTGGACAAAAAATGACAGTTTTGGTTGATTTGAACCAAACGACTAATCGATTAATCGTCTCAATAACCAGTAGATTAATCAACTATCAGAGGATGTTATTCATGAGAAACTAATCGATTAGAAAAATAGTTGCAGCCTTATTTTAAAATAGTTGTTAGTGATGTGAAAACTATTATTCTGGTGTTTCCTGAAGTAAAATGACTGATGTTTACGCTCAAACTAATGATTATTCAATTAATCGATTAGTTGACAGCCATCACATTAATCGCCAACTATTTTTAAAATTTGTTAATCAATTCGAGTCAATTTTAAGGAGAAAATTGCTTGTGTTAGTGATGTGAAAACTATAATTCTGACTCTGATGATTAGTCAATTAACTGATTAATCACAACTATTTTGATAAGAGATTAATCAATTGAGTCAATTTTATGTAGAAATGGTGGTTTAAACTTCTCAAATTGAGTCTTCTGTGATAGTAAACTGATGATTTTTTTTCGGTTGTGAACTGTTGATTTGGCCCAAAAAAAAAAAACTCAAGCTCTGATGATTAGTCAATTAATCGATTAGTTGTTAACTTTTACATTCATTGCAAGCTACTTTGATAATTGATTAATCAATTTGAGTCTTTAGGTGTTTCCTGAAGTGAAATGACAATTGATATTGATCATTTGCATCTCGATTGTGAACAGACAGATATTTACGGTGGTTTGGATTCTCATACAGAGCATTTCATCCTGGGTATTTCCAGACAGTTATTTTCCCTGTAGTGTTGAGTATAAAAAGCGACCAATCACGGCTCATTCGCTGTGTCTTTTATATCCAGATCAGCTCATGTTTGTCAACAGTGTGACTGAGTTCATCCTCGTCCCCTGAGCCTCGTTCTGGAGCTGCGATCGATACAGGAAACGGATCGGGCTGAACGGTGTGGCTCTATCTACGTCTTTATCGCGTGCTCCAGTCAGGGAGAGATGGAACGTTCCTGCAGGCCTGGAAGACACTCTGGTGTGTGTGTGTGTGTGTGTGTGTGTGTGTGTGTGTGTGTGTGTGTGTGTGTGTGTGTGTGTGTGTGTGTGTGTGTGTGTGTGTGTGATAAGCTTCTTCTCTTGGTGAAACTCAGCAGATTTACTTATTCCATAGTGGACGAACGCTTTACCTGTGATTAAGACGCAGCCCACTACGTCTACCGTAACTGTGTTAATAGACGTGACCGTGAAAGCTGGCTGTAACTCACCTGGTCGAGTTTGTGTGAGTGACAGATTCACTCCTTGTTGTTTTCATCCATGAGTGGTGACATTCATGCACTAAAATAGTGTTTAATTATTGTATTTGACCCTTAAGTCCCGCCCCTTTTCATATATACATATATATTTATTTATTATTATTTATACATATATATAAGAACAGCTGAGCCACCTGTTTAAATGACAACCACGTTACCTTACGATGTAAAGTCACATTTCACTGGTGTCAGAATCCTCCTACAGGCATATATCAACTTTACTATAAAACATGAGCTCATTCATAGAAATGAACCACACTCATATGTAATTTTAAGATGATGTGTATTAGATTAACTTTTGGTTTCATTTATTTGGATGTAAAGTGTCCCAATGGGAAAAGTTACTGACTATATGAGAAGTGATATGTGAAGTATCACCATTAATATATGTATATTTCTATAGTAAGTTGCATGATCCCTGAGATCTACATTTCTACATTTCTTCTCTTTTTCACTTTAATTTTGACGTTCGAGAAGAAAAGGGATTTTCCTGTTTCTCTTCCTGAGGGTTCTTCCATTGTTTTTCCCTGTTACAGTTTTCTTTTAGTGAGTTTTACCTTAAGAACAGCGGATGTTGTGCTGCTTTTCTACAAACATTAAATCCCATTAGGACAAATCTGTGATTTGTGATTCTGGGTTCTACAAATAAAATTGGAATGAGTTCACAATGCTGCTGTTTTTACGTCGTTGCTCATCTTTTTTTTGGACATTTTGGAGGTTTGCTGTTGCCGTCAAGGTCGTGACAAAAGAAAAAAAAGGAGCAAGACGCCAGATGAAGAAGCACAGAGATGCAAAAAAACAAGAAAGAAAGAAGGAAAAATCAGGCGAGGCAGAGTTTAATTTGACTCCAAACATGCGGCGTTGTTGTTTATCGGCGGCGTGGATCAGAGGAGCGTGGCCCAGGCTTCAGTAGTGTGACCCCCCGCGGAGGAGGAGGAGGAGGAGGAGGAGGAGGAGGAGGAGGAGAACTGGGGAAATTTGCTGGATCATTAGTTTACAGCGTTGTAGTATTGACCTCAGAATGGACCCCTCACACACACACACACACACACACACACTCGCAGTTTTAATGCATCTGACCTCTTGTGCAGCTCCGTTCATCTGTGAGTGATAAGCATCACGTTTGTGTGTCTCTGCTTAAAGATGCGTTTTTTTCCATAAGTAAAGCCAGTTAACACAGATTCAGAGTCCTGAACGTTATCTGGCTGTTTTTTTTTTTTTGTGTGGTTCACACACACTTTGAGATAGAGTGAAATACAGCGTGATGACAATCTGACTTCAGGAGAATCAGGGAACGCTTCCACGTTAAATGAAGGTGTAGATGCAGAATGCACAGATTCTCTAAATAAAGGAAGCCACGTTTTCTCTCTTATTTTAGGAAATGATGTGCATTGTTTTGATCACCACCTATTTCCATTTGTTCCATAATCCTTTACAAGAATGCAAGATATAAGTATATATACATAATGCCAGTTATTCTCTTACCTAATTAAACTGGTTTTATAATTTTCGTACATGTTGTATAAGACATCTTGAAATTTAAAATTGTAAAATTACAGATTATTTAGAGGCTATATATATAAATACATAAAGTGTCCACATATATTCCATGAAATGTTCTAATTAATCCATACTTCTATATACCTGACATTCTACTCATGGTCGGACAAAATAATGCAGTAATATCATAACATTTCCTCTTGTGGTATTGATTTAAAACATTTTTTTTTTGGACAGAGAGAAGGCTGTGACATGATTTATTATTTCCTAGATAGAATCTGTACCATCACAGAAGGAGAAAGATGCAGATACAGAGATTTTTTTTTTTTTTTTTAAGGAAACCCAGGGGATTGTTGGCATTTGTGGTTGAAAAAATAATGTTGATTTATTAATCGCTATTTAAAGCAAATGTCTTTTTGTTGTCTGATAATGGTTTTATGTTTTGTTCTTTGTCTGTAGATCAGACAACATGAACAATTTATATGAAAAGACATATCGCTTGTTTATCCAGATGTTTTTTTTTCTTCCTGCTTTGAGCTCCACAAACCACATTTCACACAGCAGGAACCTGAGAGACACATTTCTCTAAAAATCTTGCATTTAAAAGCACAAACTATCTGCGTGTGTGTGTGTGTGTGTGTGTGAGCAGCTGATCCTTTATGGCAGTGGTTCTCAAATAGTGGGGTGCGCCCCCCCCCCCCCCAGGGGTTTGTTAGACCTCAGGGAACATGCTTTTTAATTTTTTAATTTCTATTTTTTTTTATTACTGTCCTAGAATAAAGTGCAACTGCACCTCCACTCCATTAGGGGGCAGCAGAGTGTTCACAGGGAGCATACAGCACAGAGTATGAGTATGAAGTGTAGACACCAAGTGACACCATGAAAACATATTTAACAGGGATGAGAAGACAGGAGGAGAGAGACGGAGATAAAGAGACAAACGAAAGTCTCCCAAAGCTAAGACGAGGAAATATGACGAAGCGTCTGTAGCGCTTGGTTCACTGTGAAAGACCGGTGTGTTACTGAGTCTGAAATGTTGGAGACAAAGAAATTAAAGACATTACACCACAATCACTGATAAGACCATTTATGTAGTTTTATTTTTCAGTATCATATGGTTTGACATGGTCAGTCAAAAATGTTTAATTAAAGATTTAATTTAATTTTTAATTTCAGATGCACTTTAAATCTTTTCTGTTAGTTAATAAAGCTATTCTTTGTTGTAAGTTGGTCCACATTTCTTTCTTCTTATTCTCCTATAGGTTAATAAGGATACAGTGTTATGCAGAGGTGCTCTTCTTCCATAGGGGGGGCACGACAGAAAATACTTGAGAAGCACTGCTTTATCGTAAGATAATAACACAACAGAGGCTGCAACTTGTAATCACACTGTTTAGGAAAAATTAGAGAAAAACAGTGATGTGCACATCTTTTGAATATCTAAAACAGCAGAAGCATTGTGCTAAAATGTCTTTGTGTGTGTGTGTGTGTGTGTGTATCACATGTACGAGGCTATAGGAACCCATCTATATACAGTCTTTACACCTGTGTGTTCCAGACAACGCTCCCCAGCAGCTCTTCTCTCTCTTTCCTCCCTCTTTCCTCTCTCTCTGGCTGTACCTGTGCTGCCGCGTGCACTTGATTCTGATTCGGAGTGACAGTACACGACCGCCGACTGTGTACTGCAGTTGTTGGACCAGTGTAGGTTTCAGTGGCTGCCGGTTAGAGGACACATTCCACGCGGTTCTGGGGTTGTGGTCTCGGCTGAGCCGCGATGCATTACATACTACACATTCCTCGTCTCCCTTTTTCTGTGCTAGTGAATCATGGATCAAGACTGTTGGAGGGAAGCTCCACACACACACACATACAACACATGTATTCAGATACTTTCCTAGACAGATTACAGGTTAATTAAACCAAATCTAAATTAGCAGTTGTCATAAAGTGTCATTATTGTTTGTGTCTGTGGTTCAGGTGCCAGCCATCTGCTGCAGAATCCTGCATTTCTGGTGCTGCGAGGATCGTCATTCTGCACACACACACACGCACACACACATGCACGCACGGAGAGGGAGAGCTACTTCTGAACCGAGACACCTCAGAATCCTGCCAGGAGGCTGCCGATGCAGCATTGCGCAGACTGAGGCAAAGCATTGCATGCTGGGAGTGTTTATCCGACAGAAGCAATTCAGGCTGCCACTCTCTCTGTCTCTCTGGCTCCAGGAGTGAGTCACATTACAGGGAGAACTACAATGAAAATAGAGTGGGATCGCATGCACACACACACACACACACACACACACACACACATGCACATCACTGCACTGATTTTGCCACCTGATGAATGCGGCTGACGGATGTTTTGTTTGTTTACTACGTTTAGTCGCTCTTGAGAAATGACAGAGTTGCACTCGTTAGAGGGAGGAGAGAAGATGATGATGATGATGATGATGATGATGGTGGTGAATTTTAGTAGGAACCACAGACGAGGCGGCTTCTATCGTGACATATACTACTTGTAAATCAGCATATTTATGTTTTCCCAATAGTGACCCCTCCAGCATCATCCAAGAGCTGTGATGCTGTGGAGAAGTTAAAGCCAGTGAAATAAGATGTTAGACACGACATATAGAGACAGAGGAGTGCTGCACACTGTTGTTTCGCTTCAGGCTTCAGGTGTGTGTGTACGTGTGTGTGTGTGTGTGTGTGTGTGTGTGTGTGTGTGTGTGTGTGAAGAAAAAAGGTCAACTCGACTTCCCTTCCCGACCTTAAAATTTCAGTTTTTGCACACTGCAGAAACTGAAATCTTCAGGTTCCAGATGATTGCAGATGACCTTATTAGTACCTGAAAGTATATTTGTTGTTGAAGTTCCGTCAGAGAAACACTGAAAACACGACGACGTGCAGGGGATGCAGGATAGAGAGTAACTTAGGTTCAGCCTGTGTGTGCAGAGCTTTCATTAATGAGAAAAAGATAATGATAGATAGCACAATATATCAAAAAAGTGCATGTTTTTAAATATCAAAACATAAATGAAGACATTGCACGTCTTGTTTTTGGTAAAATTCTTCCAATATTGAATATAATTATTTTATTGCACTTTGAAGATAATTTTGCTAATTTCTTTTTTTTCTTTTAAAAAAAAAAAAGGATAAATTGACTAAAATCTGGAAGAAAAAAACTTGAAATGAGCAGCACAGTAATATAATTATGCTCAATATTGATCTAGTTTGTGCATAGCACGATGGTGTGTGTCCTTTTTGATTTTTCTATTCCTGTCTTGTAGGTGTTCTGTGGTGGTGTAGGGGGTAGTGTTCCTGCCTCATGAGCAGCAGACCCATGTTTGAGTCCTAGCTGAAGCATTTCTTTATATATATTTTATAAAATCCCATCCACTTTCCTGCAGCAGCTCTTTAGTTCCAGTGTTCCAGCTCAGGATTATGATGACGATTACATCCCACCATTTTATCACCATTCAAACCTCCAACGTAGTGAAAGAAAGTTTCCTGATTTACCGGCTACATTATTCCTCGCTAACACAGGCTACTGTGGCTGTAGCCAACCAAAAAACTACAAAAAATATCCTGAGAAAACTTCACTTTCTGCCGTCTTTTCTTCTTTATATAAACTAAATGCTGAAACTCCAAGACGCGTTCACTGACCCTCAGGAAATCCAGACACTATCGATTATAAGTTGTTGTGAATATTAAAACTAAAGATTAAGACTAAGATTATATAGAAAACTGCACAAAAAATACAATGCATCTTAAAGCTAACATTATTTTATTGTGACAGCTGTAGATTGTGTGGATCAGACTTTTAAAACGTGCAAATACATTAATCTGTTGGGTATTTTTCGCCAAACAAATACTGAATATTAGGATATGTTCACATGACGCGTTCACAGACCCTCAGTAAATCCAGACTCTAGTGTTTTCTGAATAGATAAGTTGTTAATATTAAAACATATCTGTGGTTAACTTCATTCAATCTATCTACTTCTCTTTAGGAATGCAGACTTTTTATGGGTAGTGTGCTAGTTGTACCAAACACAAGATGTTTTACACAGAATAACGAGGAGCTGGATTGTCGCCTCTAACGATTCCACCTTGAACGCGTTGTGTAAAAAACGAGATTGTTTGCCAGAGCGTGAACAAGTAAGTAAAAAAAAAAAAAAAAGCCCAGAGGATAAACATGTGTTGCTGGTCAAATCAGGATGGATTAAATAAATGAATAAATAAATAAATAACGAGGCCTGACTGCTGCAGTGAGCCACACCTGGTTCCGTTGGCTCGGACCCAGCGAGCCACATGGACGGCGTCTGCTTTAATTCACATCGATGTGAACGATGTGATGAACAAAAAAAGCAGCAGGATTATGCATGTATGAGTGTCTGTGCCCCGTATGTTTTAGCCCTAAAACATCCACCTCCATCTGTCCACAGATCACCACACACATTAGTAGTGGTGTTGTGCTTTTTTTGTCATAAAATCAGCGTTTAATCCTCACAGCGTTTTAGATTAGCGTCAATTATGGGATCAAGAGGAAATGACGATACGAGGACTAAAAAAAAACCATCACCGAAAACGACAAAAAAAATGCAATACCACATTCACAAGCATCATAGAAACTAATGAACTGATGTCAAATGTTAACTAGCATGCTAAAAACAGCAGTTATTACAACTGAGAACTTAAAACTTAAAATATACACGTGTAAAATAATTTACTAAACCAAAACCTGGGTTAGGAAACTGGCAAAAAAAAATAATAAAATAAGAGATAAGATAAGACTTTATTGAAATTTGCCTATTACTGCAGCGTACAGAGTAAAGAAAAGAAAATAAAAGCTATAAAAAATAAAAATACACAACACTATGTACAAAATTAGTAGAATTTGTTGATCGGCATACACAGTATGCATTATGGACATAGAATGGAGAAAAAATACTGATAATAAATAGAGGTTTTCAATCAAAAACAATAATTCTGCATCACAACGTTATGTTCTACTCACCCAAGGTGTAAACATTAGATCTGAATTTAATAAAGACATTAATAAGACATTTCTCCTTAATGTTGGAATAATTGTACCAAAAACTGTATATTTAAGATTTCAGTTTTTGCAGTGAATAAAAAAATAGTGTAACTCCATTAAAAAAGGTTTTTACAAAATTAAAAACACATGTTATCAACTAGTTTTATATTCAGATTAAACAGGTCAAACTGTATATTCTCTATAAAAAAAAACCTCTATATTTTAAAAAGTTTCTGACTTTTTTGTCTTGATTTACATGATTTTCCACTGACCCATTGACCAAATACATATTTTTCACCATAACGTGCAAATAAATTAATTAAAAATAGACTGACATTCAGTCTCCCAAAATTAGAGGACCGAAGATTTTGTGTATTTTGATGATATCATGAAACAGCTTCCTATGGACAAAGTGATGCAGACCAGAACATAGGTTGTTCATCATTTATTGATTATTGATTATGTTACAGTAGCACCAATAACTTGTAGGTGTGTCGTGTTTAAAACATCCAGGTTGTTCAGTTTCAGTTTTATTTTATTAATTTTAGTAAAGGCAGCCTGTGCAAGGAGCCGTCTTTAAAAGAGGAAAAATGCTGAACTTTTGCTTTCTTTAAACGTCTTATTGACGCTGCTCAGATTCGACGGTCGGGACAATAATGAGAATAATAATAAGGAGGGGGGGGGCAGGGGGTGAGAGGACACGCCATCCTGACAGTTTTATCGCTCTGCAGACAGAGCGGGTTTATCACGTCCCTCAGGACGCCGCGGGGGTCCCCCCCCCCACCACAGTCCTTCTGTTTTAATTAGAGATGCACGATTTCATCACATCTTCTCCTCTCCTCGCCTCTTCTTCTTTTGTCTTCAGGGAGGTTCCATCTCTGTTCAGTGGAACCTCCACTATGTTTGGTGACGTTTGCGGTAGCACTTTGGGTTTCGTCAGGAAGCTGTTGGTGTTTTTCTTCTTCTTCTTCTTTGTTAAATCTGCACAGCTCGCCTCCTGTAACCTGAGCTCAGGCTGCAGCTTCCACTGGTTTTTTCCCCACATTTCCTCATTTGCAGCATCGATGGCGGTGCCTCACCTCGGTTTCCCGCCGTCCTGTGGCGTGCTCCCTCCCCCCTCCCCCTCCCTCCCTCTCCCTCTCCCTCTCTCTCGTGGCGTTTTCCTGCAGCGGCTGGTCGGAGGCCTCGCTCCTCGCTGCTGATATCTGCCTTGTCGTCATTGATATGCGAGCAGCGTCGCGCCGGGCGCCGGCGCAAGGTTAAGCATGCGTGACGGCCAGGCACACACACACACACACACACACACACACACACACACACACACACACACACACACACACTCTGCAGCTCTCCTTGCGTCTTGCACTCAATTGTCCCACGTCCCATCCGGGTGAAGTTCTGCGGTTTATTACCGTACCAGTTTTCCCGGTTTTAAAAAATCTATTTAAAGATCCACTTTAAAGCCATGTGTGTGTGTGTGTGTGTGTGTGTGTGTGTGTGTGTGTGTGTGTGTGTGTGTGTGTGTGTGTGTGTGTGTGTGTGTGTGTGTGTGTGTGTGTGTGTGCGCGCGAAGACACAAAGGTCAATTCGCCAATATGACGACTTTTCCATTCCCCGACTTGAAGATTCCAGTTTTTGCACAGTGCAGAAACTGAAATGCTTAAAGGATAAGACTATATGACTACATAATACAATAATGAGGTTTGACTCATTGGTGGGATACCCAGGATGGTTCAACTTTTTGTTTAGTAAAATATATATATATATATAAAGAAATGCTTCAGCTAGGACTCAAACATGGGTCTGCTGCTTGTGAGGCAAGAACACTACCCCCTACACCACCACAGAACAGACATGGTAAGACATGATTAGTTTGTCTTTTTTGCAGTACACGTTGGTAAAATCATTCTGTTTTTGTTTTTTTTTATTTTATTTTCTTCTGTATGTAGTGTGAGGAACACAACAAAGGTTTGAATGGTGATAAAATAGTGGGATGTAATCATCACTTTAAACTTTTTATTTTCTTTTGTAAAATAGATTTCATGGCATAGATGTAAGTAAATGCTTCCAGGACTCAAACATGGGTCTGCTGCTTATGAGGCAAGAACACGACCCCCTACACCACCACAGAACACCTACAGGATTATTAAGCTTTATTGAGAATAATAGAATAATCATGTTTTCACCAAATTCACCAAAAAGGACACACACCATCGTGCTATGCACAAACATTTCAAGTTTTTTCTTCCAGATTTTAGTCAATTTAACCTTTTCTTTTTTTTTTTTAAGTTCTTAAAACAAGACCAAATTGACTCAAATCAGAAAAAATAAGCAAAATTATCTGCAAAGTGCAATGATGTAATGATATTCAAAATTGGACTAACTGTACCAAAAACAAGATAACTTCACTTGTTAAGATGTGCAACGTCTTGAATTATGTTGTAATGTTTAAAAATAAGTGTTTCCTTTTTTTTTTTTTTTTTTTTTGCTATTGTCATATCAACTAAAGACGCTCTGCACACGCTAAATGAACATAAATTATTCTCCTTCCTGTATCCTCTGCATGTTTTCTGTGTTTCTTGGATGGAACTTAAACAACAAATATACATTCAAGTACTAATAAAGTCATCTTGAATCATCTGGAACCTAAAAGGATAAGAATAATAAAGATTAATAAAAAAAATCCTTTAAAAAGGCCTCTAATTATGGGAGACTGAATGGCATGGAAATAATCCATTTTTAATTCATTTATTTGCAAGTTATGGTAGAAAACATGTATTTGGTCAATGGGTCAGTGGAAAATCATGTAAAGCAAGACAAAAAAGTCAGAAACTTTATAAAATACAGCTTAAAGAAGCATTCATCACGTTTCTCAAAATGGTCGTTCTGTGTTCATGTTGGTTTCTTGTCATTTAAAAGTTAATTTGAGTATTTTTTTTTTTTTTGGCCAAAAATCACATTTATTTTTTTTTCAACACAAAATGTCAAATGACTTGATAAATTTGACATATTTTGAAATATTTGAAATATCTTATTTAAATGTATTAATTTTCAGATCTCCAAATGTGGAAATAACACCTTGGGTGCTATGGTTCCAGATGACTTTATTAATACCTGAAGGTAGATTCTGTTGTTTAAGTTTCATCCAAGAAAGATGACGACATGCAGGGGATGCAAGATGGAGAGTAATATAGGTTCAGCTTTTCATTAATATGACAATAATATGACGATAGCAGAATAAAAGTAAAACTTTGCAATTATTCAAGACATTGCACATCTTAATAAGTGAAGTCTTTTTTTGGTACAATTAGTCAAATATTAAATATAATTGTATTATTGCACTTATGCACTTAGCAAATAATTAGGCAAATTTAATTTTTTCTGATTTGGGTCAATTTAGTCTTGTTTAAAGATAACAAGACTATAATTTTCTTAAAAAAAAAAAGTTTAAATTGACTAGAATCATGAAAAAAAACTTGAAATGAGCAGCACAGTAATATAATTATACTCAATATTGATCTAGTTGTGTGATGGTGTGTGTCCTTTTTGGTGAATTTTTCAGATGGAGAGTCAAACATCAATATTCTGTTATTCTCATTATTCTGTGGTGGTGTAGGGGGTAGTGCTCTTGCCTCATAAGTAGCAGACCCATGTTTGAGTCCTCGCTGAAGCATTTTTGTGCATCTATGCCACAAAATATGGATATTTTAATTTTTGCAGACTGCAGAAACTCCTATCTTAAGGTTTCAGATGATTATGGATGACTTTATAAGTACCCGGACGTAGATTTGTTGTTTAAGTATCATCAAAGAAACCTGGAAAACACGACGGCATGCAGGGGGATACAGGATTTAGGAATGTAGTTTCAGCCAGCATGTGCAGAGCTTTCATTATATAGGAAAGGGTTAACATAATATAGCAAAAAACGACATAATTAAAGACCTTGCACATCTTAACAAGTAAAATATCCCTGTGTGTTGCACCATATACTCGTCTGAATAGTTTGTGATTTATTTCTACTTCCTCCGGGGCCACTGTTCAGGCCTTAATAGCCTCACATTCTTCCCTAAATTGCTCTAGATTGCCTTCATCTGTATCAGTTTTTTTTCTTCTTTTTTATCTCATCTCAAAGCTTTGTTGTTCTGAAGAATAGCGGCCTATTAGAGCCCTGTAAGGAAGGAATTCTAATCCTGAGATTAGAGCGGTCCTCTCCTTCTCCCTCTGGTTTGGCCGCTGATTGTGGAATGTCGGATTGTTGGGAGTCCAACAATGATCCCGGGATCAGTTCAGCGAGGAAACACCTCAGCGTCAACAGGGCCACGGACTGTTATAAATGAGATTGTAAAGTAAATTTAATCAGGGGAGACAGTCAAGGCACGAAATAACAGACTTTATTAATAGTTTTAGCATCCTTATAATATTAGGAATAACTAGAGTGGAATGTTATTCCTGTCATTCCTTAGTCTCAGTGTGTTTGGCAATGAAGTGCAAATTATTTTAATTTGGGCCAGAAACTGTGTCTTCAACCATCTTTTTTCCAAAAAGCTTTTTCAGCTGACGACTGTTTACTTTATATTGAAGATGCAATGCTAAAAAAGAAAAATCAACCAAGTTCAAAAGTCTCTTAAATCACCTTTTCTTGTTCATTCTGATGCAGATTCACCCTGTGCGTGTCTACGTGTTAATAAATAAATGCATTGAGTTGCTGCCACGTGATTGGCCGATTTATACATTTGCATTAACGAGCAGTTGCACAGGTCTATTTAATAAAGTAGTTGTAGGGTGTACATGTAACGTAAAATACAATGAAACATGTGCAAGTCATATTACATGTTTTCATTGAGAGAATGTAATTGGTGATGTTAATAACTAGAGTGGAATGTTAATCCTGTCGTTCCTTAATCTCCAACAAGTGTGTTTGGCAAAGAAGTGTGAATGTAAGACCTATTATTTATTTTAATTTGAGCCAGATACTGTGTTTTCAACCGTTTTTTTCCAAAAATCTTTTTTAGCTGACGACTGTTTACTTTACATTGAAGATGCAATGCAAAAAAAATTCTGTTCAAGTTCAAAGTCTCTTAAATCACCTTTTCTTGTCCATTCTGATGCAGGTTCCTTGTCTACATGTTAATAGATAAAAGCATTGAGTTTCTGCCACGTGATTGGCTGATTAGAAATTGGCATTAACGAACAGTTGCACAGGTCTAATTAATAAAGTAGCTGGTAACGTAAAATAAAATGAAAAATGTGTAAGTCATATTATTAATTTCATTGAGGAAATTGAATTCTAATAGAGTGTTATTCCTGTCATTTTTAATCTAAATTTGTTTACCTGGAATTATTTAAGAAGTTTCACTCACACAAAGGTCCTAGAACTTGATAATTAATCGATTTTTATATATCACACAAGCATTTGCAGCCTTTCTTTATATGAAGTTGAATATCTTTGGGTTTCTTGACCTTAGAAATCATCAATTTTTTTATTGTATTGTGTTAAACTAAGAGGATTTTCTAATATTTGCTCTATCTTCTCATTTTCCAACATCTTCCAGTGTCTTTTTTTTTCTATTTCTCAGTGCAGCCCGTGTCAATCAGCCTTCATCTTCCCGAGAAACTCGCCGTACGGACTTTAAAATAATCCACTAATTAACCTTGTACGATCATTAGGCGTCGTGATGAAAGCGGTTCTGTAAACAGCGCTTTAATATCCTCGTGTTAGATTTACTGTAATAGCTCGTGGAGAAAGTTGAACATGTAAAACAAAACAAAAAAAAACTCCCGAAAAAAAATCATTGGCGTCCTCTCAGCTGTGAAATTAAACAAACTCCCCGTGTGAGGCGACTCGATGTGAACGAATCAAACCCGATGAACGGAACTCAAATTAAGTAAAGTGGATTTGCCGCTTTTTATTTGATTTATCCCCTTTTTTTTGTTTTTCCATGTTCTGCAAACAACCTTCTTGCCAGTGTGTGAATAACGGACTTTTTTCCTATAAAGGGCACGGCAGGATTTCGCTCAATTAGCGTGTTGGTAAATAGCAGCTTACCCATCATCCTCTCTGGTCGCTCCCTGTCTCTGATAAGCTGGCATTTCCTGTTATCTCAGCCACGGGCATTGTTGTCTGCTCTGTGAGACACTGCTGACTCGTGTGTGTGTGTGTGTGTGTGTGTGTGTGTGTGTGTGTGTGTGTGTGTGTGTGTGTTGGGGGGGGGTGCTTCCTATTTCATTGTATTGTCTGTTTAAGTCTTAATTGCAGCGGTGCTAATTTGCCTGTTTCTCAACATCCAAGTGGGAGTGTATCCTGTGTCCTCCCACTGAGCTTCACAGCCAGCAAATAAACCCTGAATTTATCAATATCACCAAATATGTCATATACTGTATTTTCACGAACATAAGGCACCGTAGTGTCAGTTCTGTGTGTCATTACTGTATTTAACACACACATAAAGAACCTAAATATAGGGGAGGGTTTATATACACACATAGATATATACACACATAGATATATACACACATAGATATATACACACAGATATATACACATAGATATATACACACATAGATATATACACATATAGATATATACACATAGATATATATACACATAGATATATACACACATAGATATATACACACATAGATATATACACACATAGATATATATACACACATAGATATATATACACACATAGATATATACACACATAGATATATACACACATAGATATATACACACATAGATATATACACACATAGATATATACACACATAGAGCAGAAGCTATACTGAGTTTGGTTGTGCTTTATTTAAGTATTGATTACAAAGTAATAACATTTTTTATGGTAAAACACACGGATAAAACAAGCACACAAGTGTGTGTATTTGAAAATAGAGCGGGGTAATGTCATCAATCAAACCAAATCAAAGTCCTCATCCTCTGTTTCTGATTCAGAGTTTTTTTCCTGTTGACCATCAGAACACTTCTCCCACTCATTCTCTGCTCCGTGATCCACTGATCCAGTCTTTGCTCTGTGATCCACTGATCCAGTCTCTGCTCTGTGATCCACTGATCCAGTCTTTGCTCTGTGATCCACTGATCCAGTCTTTGTTCTGTGATCCACTGATCCAGTCTTTGCTCTGTGATCCACTGATCCAGTCTTTGTTCTGTGATCCACTGATCCAGTCTTTGCTCTGTGATCCACTGATCCAGTATTTGCTCTGTGATCCACTGATCCAGTCTCTGCTCTGTGATCCACTGATCCAGTCTGTGCTCTGTGATCCACTGATCCAGTCTCTGCTCTGTGATCCACTGATCCAGTCTTTGCTCTGTGATCCACTGATCCAGTCTCTGCTCTGTGATCCACTGATCCAGTCTCTGCTCTGTGATCCACTGATCCAGTCTCTGCTCTGTGATCCACTGATCCAGTCTCTGCTCTGTGATCCACTGATCCAGTCTTTCCTCCAACTCGTACCACCTGTCTTATGTCTTAAACTCAGCTGTGTAGCTGATTTCCTTCAGTTTAAACTGTGCTTTATCAGCGTGTCTCTTTACCATTTTCAGGTTGTTAAAACAACGATGTTCTGCATAACGCACATCCCCGTTATTTTATCTACAATCCATGCACACACTTCCCCTACATACATACATAGGGAGCACCAACATTTTGAAGAAAATAGAAGACTTTTATGTGTGCCTTATAGTAGTGAAAATACGGTAATATATCAAGGTAAAAAAAATATAACATAACATTTGGGTCAAGGCAAAGAGTTATCCTTGATTTTTTATTTTAATAGAAAATATATTAGATGGGTAATACAAATTATTATACAAAATATAGTTTGGTTGAGTGTTGTCAATGCAAACTTTAATTCAGTTAAAATTGAATATGTTAGGTTGGTTCAATGTAATTCTATTAGTTTGTTTGAATAACTAAAAAGTAAAAAGAATGGATTTATATTTTACATTTTTAATGGCATCAACAGAACTGTAGATTTTCTGTTTTTCCAGGACTATTTTCTGTAAACTCTAGAGATGGTTCTGTGTTAAAATCTCAGTAGATTAGCAGTTTGTAAAAAATACTCTGAACAACAACCATGCTACCATGCAAACTCTCTTAAATCTTTTTTTTTTTTTTTAGTTGCTGTCACATGATTGGCCGATTAGAAATTTGCGTTAACGAGCAGCTGCACAGGTCGAAATATTAAAAGTGGCAGGTGGGTAAAATAAGATAAAAAATGTGTAAGTCATATAACATGTTTTCATTGAGGAAATGTAATTGCTGATGTTTAGATATACATACCCTCATTTCTCATTTTAAATAAAAGCTATAAAACGTTTTATTAGCCTTTATTTTCTTCTTTTACAATTTCTTTTTCATCTTATCACTTGCTTTAACACTGTAAAAATTTTACTTTACTTTTTTATTAAGTTTTATTTGAAGCAGGAGTAGTCTAACACTCACTTGATGAAAAAAATATATATTACCAGTCACAAGTTTAAGTGGTGATTCATTCTTTTTCATCTCTTTTTATTATATGTAAACATCACATTCTTTATTATATTATTTAACTATAGATGTCCAAACACCTCAGACTCTCCTGTTTAGATTTATGCACATTTGCATTATATTGTCCTGGAGGACTTATGAGTTTTTGTAGTTTTTACACTAGTTTTATATTGATTGTGATGAATAAATGTGTTTATAATTAGTCAATCCTGATGCTGGAAGTCCACAGGTTTAATCAGGTGATTGTAAATTTCTCTCTTTCTGCTTTAAGTCAGATAAAGTGTTAAACTGTGATAAACTATTTGGATCAAGGCAAAGAACTATCGTTATATTTTTTTTTCCTTTTTTTTGCCACTACACATTTTTTACAGAATTTATAAACTAGGTAATAGTATAGGTAATACTTGTGATAACAATTATCACAATAATAATAATAATTGAAGTCAAAGTCAAAGTCAAAGTCAAATTTATTGTCAATTTCTTCACATGTACTTGACATACAAAGGAATCGAAATTGCGTTTCTCACTATCCTATGCGTTTACATGTACAACAACAGAAGTTAAATAAAATGTGAAAAATATAGTTTGGTTGACTGGTGTCAATGCAAACTTTAATTCAGTTAAAAGTAAATTAATATATAATAATATGAATACTGTAAAAAGTTAAGAAAATCATTCGGATCAAGGGAAAGAATTACCGTGTGTGTGTGTGTGTGTGTGTGTGTATATGTATGTATGTGTGTGTATATATATATATGTATATATGTGTATATATGTATGTATATATGTGTATATATGTATGTATATATATGTGTATATGTGTGTGTGTATATATGTGTATATATGTGTATATATGTATGTATATATATATATGTATATATACATATGTGTATATATGTATGTATATGTAGTTTTTTGCAACACGCCACTTTATTAATAGAATTGTAAATTTCTCTCTTTCTGCTCTACAGTGTAATTTGCAGCAGTTGTGTGACGGTGAAGACGTTGTGGTTTTTCAGTCCTGTTGTCAGACTCTGTCTGATTCTATCTGATAAGGTGTTTGGGTGTTGCCTTCAGGGACACGCCGAGTGTGGGTCTTACGACACAGGGTGGATCAGCTACGGTTGGACTTGTGGTCGGCCGTTATCAGCCCTCGTCTGTCACGTTACGTCTCTCACTTTTCTCTTCCTCCGCTTCTGTTTTTCTCACTCGAAATGATTAAAAAAAAAAATCCGTAAATTGTATTTGACATTGTGCAGAAATCCAGAAAGAATTTGATGCTAATAGTTTTGCAAAAGTGCTTTGTTTTTATATATCTGTACAACCCAAAAGATCAAAATAAGCAATTTTTATGTCAAATTCCTCCTAAAGTTGCATCCATCTTCTGATTAGTTTACATCTCAAACACCATGAATCCTTGTTGTAAAACCGTTGTTTTTACCTTTCTGTTATTCTTTATCTCCTGCATGTATCGGACCATCCTGAGGGTGGGGAGGATTCTAGAATCCTCTAGTTAATGAAAGGAAAACACACGAGTCTCTGGACTCGTCCTCTGCGTCAGGATATGAGCTTCATTCTTTCCACTTATGCCTTTGACGCATGACATTTCACCTTTTTACCGGCAAATTCTTCTCTTTGCGGGAGAGGGACTTTTCTCATGTAACCACTGCTGCAGTTTTAATATTGATTCTAATATGTGAACTATGATTTAAAAAAAGGAGTGTAACATGCAGTTGTTTTGTTTAAACTAATAATGCCATTTAAAAGAGCATAAAATTATTCATTTGATTGTAAAACTTGTTTTTTTTTTGGCATTTAAAGACTAAATATACATTTTAACTGAGTTTAATGGTAATTTGCACACCGTGGGATCTCATGTTAAAATCATTCCACATAGTGAATATTACGTTTTTTTTGTTTTTTGGATTTTCTCCAAATATAAATTTATTCGCTCAGTGTTTTCTGTCAAAATTAAGTGTCACTGGTAAAGTTATGACCATATATTTATTTCACTTGGTAACAGAAGCCAGCAATTAGTTTAACATCCAAAGCTTAACTTTATGAATTTAACGTAATTTGTTGGGATTTTTTCATAGAATTTATATAACATGAGTAATACAAACTATTATTTTAAAGTCAAATAAAATGCAAAGAATATAGTTTGGTTGACTGGTGTCAATGCAAACTCTAATTCAGTTAAAAGTAAATATGTTGAGTTGGTTCAATGTAAATGTGTTTTTTTTAAGCCTTGATCATTATTGATTATTATATATATTATATTTATTTCCTTTTTTTGGAACATGTTTTTTTAAAGAATTTATATAAGATGGGTAATACAATTATTTTGAAGTAAATTATATAGATAGATATAATATATAGATTATAATATATAATATCAATTTAAAAGTAGTTTGATTGAATAACTAAAAAAAGAAAAGAACCTTGTTTTTTGCAACTACACATTTTTTTTATTAATAGATTTTATATAAGATGGGTAATACTTTCAAATAACAAAAATATTTTAATAAATATAGTTTGTTTGACTGGTGTCAATGAAAACTAATTCCGTTAAAGTCAATTTGTTAAGTTAGTTCAATCTAAATGTGTTAGTTTGGTTGAGTTAAGGCTTAAGAATTACGTTGAGTTCGATTCTGTCAAGTCAAATATTTCAGATGCGATATCTGGACATTGATTTTATTTTTTTACAGTGCAGCATAAATCGGGCAGTAAACTCATCTTCATCCCCCACCAGTATAACATTATAGATGTATAATTTAATTAATAATTTGTGTGGAGCGTTCTGTCCAAAAAACGCCGCTGAGAGCTAAACTATGATGATCTGGAAGTTAGAGGAATAAAGGCCACGACAAACATTCACTCATCCGAGTGGAAACAAAACGGGGAAAAACAAGCAAATTTAAATTATTCCTCTTATTTCTCTCAACTTCCCGAGTGAGTCCTCCAGTACCAGAGCAGCAAGGAGCCATTAGAGAGTCGCCGTGCAAGCGTAATGGAGAATATGGATTTCAACTTGTAACCATCAGCAAAAATCCCGATTAGAGATGCATCAGCGATGGCACCGCAGGACTCCACCAGTCGGGGATTAATTGAAGCACGTTTCTGACTGAGATATGGAGAGAAGTTTAGGGAGTTAATGGAAGTCTTCTTACTTTTTTTGTTTTTTTACTCCATTGTGATATAGATGTTACTCCATGTTGTATTAAGTCAGTGTTTCTCAATTATTTTCTGTCACCCCCCCCATGGAATAAGAAAACATCTTGCCCTCCCACGTGACTATAATTAGAATCATTTGTCTATAAATTGTTATAAGTACCTCTGCATAACACTGTATCCTTATTAATATATAAAAGAATAAAAAAGAAAGAAATATGGACCAACTTACAACAAAGAAAAGCTTTATTAACTAACAGAAGACATAAAGTGCATCTGAAATTAAAAATAAAATTAAATCTTAATTAAACTTAAATTTTTTGACTGACCATTTCCATGTGAACCAAGCGCTACAGACGCTTCGTCATATTTCCTCGTCTTAGCTTTGGGAGACTTTCGTTTGTCTCTTTATCTCCGTCTCTCTCCGCCTGTCTTCTCATCCCTGTTAAATATGTTTTCATGGTGTCACTTGGTGTCTACACTTCATACTCATACTCTGTGCTGTATGCTCCCTGTGAAACACTGTGCTGCCCCCTAATGTAGTAGGACAGTAAAAAAAAAAATCTAAATTAAAAAAAAAAAAGCATGTTCCCTGAGGTCTGACATACCCCTGGGGGGGGGCGCACCCCACTATTTGAGAACCACTGCCATAAAGGATCAGCTGCTCACACACACACACACACACACACACACACACACACACACACAGATAGTTTGTGCTTTTAAATGCAAGATTTTTAGAGAAATGTGTCTCTGAGGTTCCTGCTGTGTGAAATGTGGTTTGTGAAGCTCAAAGCAGGAAGAAAAAAAAAAACATCTGGATAAACAAGCGATATGTCTTTTCATATAAAATGTTCATGTTGTCTGATCTACAGACAAGCAACAGAACATAAAACAATTATCAATCAACAAAAAGACATTTGCTTTAAATAGCGATTAATACATCAACATTTTTTCAACCACAAATGCCAAAAGTCCCCTGGGTTTCCTTCAAAAAAAAATAAAATCTCTTTATCTGCATCTTTCTCCTTCTGTGATGGGTACAGATTCTGTATGCTCCCTGCTCACACTCTGCCAATGAGAGCGCCACTGCCCCCTAATGTAGTGGAGGTGCAATTGCACCACTGTATTAAGTTGACAAATGTTCACCAGCTTTTTGTATTAAATAATAATCCTGCAGTTTTCCTTTTTTAAAAGCTTAGTGTCTTTTTCCTGACTTTATGGAATCCTGCATCCCTGCTCCATGTGAGGTTTATTTTCATCATCCTGGTCCAGGCTTGGTCCTGACCCCCCCCCCCTTTCCATGAATCCCTCCCTACCTTCCTCCCTTCCTCTTCCAACCCTGTGGATCTCTCCATCTCCAGATCTCTATCTCTCCGTCGAACTGGTGAATTTATCTATCTGTGTTCTTTCCTGCATTCCATAGGAGCCTCTATTCTTCCCTTGTTTTCTTATTCGCCTCTTTCAAGTTTTGTGCATGAGTTTTACCGCATGTTTCCCTGTTTGTGTGTTTGAGAAAAGGAAGAAAAAAAAAAGAAATTGCTCAAACAAAGCAGCCACTGAATGCAGCGCTTTCAGACAATCCACTGCCTCCTCGCTGTGGAACCCCCTGCACAGATTCATTAAAACTGTACTTTAAAAAATGCATCAGATTATTCCATTAGAGCCTGATTTTTCCTGATTTGACCATGATCCCGTCACTCTGCCTTTTCCCAGACGAGGTGTTTTGCATAAATAACCTGTTTTGAAGATGCTCAGGAATAAAAAAAAAAAAAAAAAAAAATCTCCAGAATCCCTGTGGTTGTTTGGGCTCTTTTTTCCCTTCCCCCCCCCATGTTGTTTTTCTGAAGCCCTGCATATAATATATAAATTATTCAGCGTTGTAATGGGTCTATATTTGTCGTTGTTTATCTTGCCCCCCCCCCTCCAGCTCTCCACTCGTCCGTCTGTCTGGCAGCGAGAGGATGTCCACTTTAATGAATGGAGTGAAGTCATTTACCGAGGCTTTTAATGGCACATAAAGCCCCGCTCGGCTTGATTAATCAGTGGAAGTGTTTGGCCGTCACACACGGGGGGGGCTCAGTAGTGGGGGGGGGGGGGGTATCGCTACTCTGCCCTTTTAATGGCGTGGGGGTCCCTCTCTGTTCCATAGGAGGAGGGATTGATCGGAGATGGAGAAGCAGGCTCGGTTTGGGCTGTAGGCCGGTGCTGATGATGAGGATGATGAAGATGCTTATGAGGATGCCTCTCTGTGTGCCAAGGACAGGTGTGATTTGTGCACAGTGTGATGTCATAAGAGGACACCACAGAGGAGTATTAGCGCCAGGTGTGATAAAAAAACATGATAAAAAAAAACAGGCATGGGAGGAGGAGGAGGAGGGGTTATTTCATGAATAAAGCCGAAATGTCAAGAATAAAGACAAAATACCATTTCCAGAATAAAAAAAGAGGAAATGCCAGGAATAAAGTCGAAATGTCGAGAATAAACTTGACATTTGGGGACTAGAGTCAGAATTTCTGAAAAAGATCGAGTGGCGGCGTCTACAAAACGCCATGAGGAAAAACCACAGAGCTGGTGGACGGGGAATCACACACACACACATCAACACAAAGAGGATGTGTGTGTATCACTAGACACATCGGGACTATTGATTAATGGATAAAGTCGATTGATTCTGAAAACAGGCAGACAGGACATTACACACATGAGTAGACTTTACTCCAATATGTGGATTTCTAAATGCAAAATAATTTGTTTTTAATTCTAACATTATGAATGAATTTTTCTGAACTTGAGCAAGAAGTGTATTATGTTTGTTTGATCAACCTCAACATTCACATATATAGAAAAGTTTTGCATTGCATTATAGTGGGGTAAAACATTATTATTATTTTATTAATATTAGAACTAGAAGTCCCATAGGTGTTCTGTAGTGGTGTAGGGGGTAGTGTTCTTGCATCATAAGCAGCAGTAGTGACTTATACTTATCTTACTGCACTTTTCAGATAATTTTGCTTGTTTCAAGTTTTTTCTTTTTTTCTAGCATTTTCTTAAAAATAAAAGATTAAATTTGACTAAAATCAAGAAGGAAATAAAACTTAAAATGAGCAAAGTTATCTGTGGTCCAGACAGCGTGTGCAACGCCACGTCCATTAATGAGAAAAAGGACAACTTATTTTTTTCTTGGTACAAATAGTCTAATATTGAGTAGAATTATTTTATTGCACTTTGCAGATAATGTTGCTTATTTTTGGGTCAATTTTTTTTTTATTAAAGAAAACAAGACTATAATTTTCTCAAAAAAAGATTAAATTGACTAAAATCAGGAAGAACAACTTGAAATGAGCAGCGCAATAAGATAATTATACTCAATATTGATCTTGTTTGTAGATAGCACAATGTGTGTGGGTCCTTTTTGGTGTATTTTTTCAGGTTGAGAGTAAAAACATGATTATTCTATTATTTTCTTTAATACTTAAAGTCCCGTAGTTGTTCTGTGGTGGTGTAGGGGGTAGTGCTCTTGCCTCATAAGCAGCAGACCTGTGTTTGAGTCCTAGCAGAAGCATTTCTTTGTGTCTATGCTACAAAATATATTTATAAAATAAAAAGTTGATCCCATCCATTTGCATAGAGTGAGTAGGTTTATCTTATTGCACTTTGCAGAATTTAGATATGTTTTTTTTCATGATTTGGGTCAATTTTATATTGTCATTTTATTGCACTTATTGCAGGATAATTTTGCTTATTTCTTTAATCATCATTAGATAGATAGATAGATAGATAGCTCCTTTATTGTCCCACAGTGGGGAAATTCACAGTGCTACAGCAGCATTAAAAGAAGTTAAAGAAAAATTAAATTAGAAACAATAAAAAAAAAATGTAAAAAACATTTAAATTAACACAACAGTGAGCCGACTGTGTGTGTGATTATTTAATTTTCTTATGATTTGGGTCAATTTTATTTGTTTTAAGAAAACAAGGCTATCATTTTTTTAAGATTAAATTGACTAAAATCAGGAAGAAGAAACTTTAAATGAGCAGCCCAATAAGATAATTATACTCAATATTGATCTAGTTTGTTGCTAGCATGATGTGTGTTTTTGGTGATTTTTTTTTTTTCAGATGGAGACTGAAATCATGAATCTTATATTATCATCCTGTTGGTGTTCTGTGGTGGTGTAGGGGGTAGTGTTCTTGCCTCATATACAGCAGACCCGTGTTTGAGTCCTAGAAGCATTTCTTTACATCTATGCACGAAATCTATCTTACAAAAGAAAAGAAAAGTTTAAAATGACAATAACATTTTATCACCATTCAAACCGTTGTTGTGTTCCTCACACTACATACAGAAAAATATAAATAAAAAACACCATAAACAGGATGATTACACCAAAGTGTACTGCAAGAGAGACACACTAATCATGTCTTTTAAAATAAAATTAAAATACAGAGTGAGCAAGGTGATTTTATGTTACCTTTAAAACTCAAACTATATATATTATGACCTCTATTAAAACCAATACATGTATTCAGTTCAATATTGGTTCAGAGGAGCCGTCTTTGTGCTGGTTACTGCTGTCTACTACAGAATTGCATCAGACAGTGATGCAATTCTATACATGTTGTTCACTTATGTAAATAGCAAAGAGAAATTGGCTATTTGATTAAAAAAAAAGTACACAAAATACAGGCAAATCATTGAAAATGGTGCAATAACTAAACATTATTGAGCTTTGCCAGATGTGTGTTTACTACAGGTTTAATTCATCATTGGATTTTACTGCTGTTTTATCCATGGGAAATTTTTTACTTTTTTGAAAAGTCATTTCATTTCTCCTTCTTGCTTCATCATTCTCCAAAGCGAAGCGTTCAACTTGAAAGCAAAGTGCTTCAAAGACACTTTTAGCTTCGAGTAGACACTTCACAGCGTCTCTTTTTTTACCAACATTATTCTCCGCTGTGAACACACACAGCAGAGATTTAAGGCGGTAATTTAGTCTTTTGTAGGTGGGTAAGCACATCCAGGGAGATAATTACAGCATTTCAACTTCCTGACTGTGACTCGGTTCAATCTCGGATTACCTCGCCATTGTTAGCACTTATCACACGGAACTCATTTCAATTCATTTATAGAAAATATAATAGAATCGGTGGCGTCCTGTAGTATCTGCATGCGTCTGTCATCCCGTCCTTTTTCTGTGTTTTTCCTGCGCAGCGTGCACTCGTTTGCTAGTCGAGTTTTGTTTGCTTGTGTGTGTGTGTGTGTGTGTGTTGGTTTGCAGAAGGAGGTCACAGCAGGGAGCTCGGCTAACGGAGACATCAGAATCCGCGGCATTAGACTCTGAAAGTTTACAGATCTCGCGGGTATTCATCTCGGGGCTCATCCGCCAGCACCCGTCACCTCCATCCCACCCCCCCGTCTCTCTAATCCCTCTCCTTCCTTCTTCCTCTCTCGTCCGGAACCTTTCATCTCTCTCCACTACACTCCTGTCATTCTCTTTCTCTCATTTTCTCTCTTTTTCTGTAATTTTCCTCCATGTTGGAAAAGGAAAATAAAAAAGAGGAAGACAGAGATTCAGTCTCTCGCTGCCTGTTTGTTCTTTTTTTGTTTTTCTGAAAAGAAAGAAAAGAAAAAGGGAAGGGGGGGGCGTCACATACCTGAGATATTTTGTAATGATCTTATCTTTTGCTGCTGCATTGTTGGATTCCAGCTGCTCTCACAATATCCTCATTTCAAGTATTTTTTTTATCCAGTGGTGTTTTTTTAGATTCCACTGGTCTGAATTTTTGACTCACTTTCCTGAATTTGATCAATTACTACCTGCTTAGAATGAGTATTTATTTAAATATTTTTTATTTTATTTAAAATTTATTTCCGTCAATGTTTGATCTCGGGGAACATGCTTTTTTATTCTTTTAATTATTATTTTTTTTTTTAGTGTCCTAGAATAAAGTGCAGTTGCACCTCCACTACATCAGGGGGCAGTGGCGCTCTCATTGGAAGAGTGTTCACAGGGAGCATACAGCACAGAGTATGAGTATGAAGTGTAGACACCAAGTGACACCATGAAAACATATTTAACAGGGATGAGAAGACAGCATAGAGAGACGGAGATAAAGAGACAAACGAAAGTCTCCCAAAGCTAAGACGAGGAAATATGACGAAGCGTCTGTAGCGCTTGGTTCACTGTGAAAGACCGGTGTGTTACTGAGTCTGAAATGTTGGCAGCAGACAGTATGAAGATAAAGATATTAATGCGTCACTTAAAGACATTACACCCCAATCACGATAAGCCGATTTATGTAGTTTTATTTTTCAGTATCATATGGTTTGACATGGTCAGTCAGAAATGTTTATAGTTTAATTAGGATTTAATTTTATTTTTGAATTTCAGATGCATTTTAAATCTTCTCTGTTACAGTTAATAAAGCTATTATTAGCTTTATTAGGTATTTATAACAACTCTATAGATAAATTATACTATTTATAGTCGCGCAGGGGGTGCAAGATGTTCTCTTCTTCCATAGGGGGGGTGACAGACATAGACAGACGACTGATGTAGAAGGTGAAGCTATAACATCTAGAATGAAGTTAATCCAATGCATTTAAATGAAACTATAGGAACGTGAGGTTTTTCACTTTATTCCTCTATGAAATGTTGTATCATTGAATCTGCAGGCTGTAAAAAGTGGAAAAAAACAAACTATGCATTTATGATCATAGATGAATCACCTATTAGTTAGTGCACTTTACATGTAGTTTACACTAGAGTAAGAGAAAATTACATAAATTGATTGGAAACTGATTAGATGAATGAGCGATTCCTCTCTGATGATTACGTACAAATCAGATGAAGTGAAGTCGGCAGAAGTCAAAGTTGAGCTCTCACTACTTCCTGTGGGTAAAGACAAATCCAATTAGCATCACTTTCCCTACTTTCATGTACTTAATATTTAATTTGATTTCCCGGTCAAGTGTGTGTGTGTGTGTGTGTGTGTGTGTGTGTTTGTGTGTGTTATTATTAGGCCGCCATATTAGCGTCTGTCTCCCAAACGCGTCGATTAACATGCCGATCATTCAGATCACGAGCGGTGCCGCTTTTCCCATTTTTTAATCTCTAACAAGGGCAAAATAATCTGACGCTAAACTATAAACGGCCGAATCCAATCAGCGTAGCCGCCGTTCGTCCCCGGTGTTTGAGCCTCAGGCCAAAGCTCTGATCGTGTGGCGTTACATTGATTAAGCAGTGATTCTATTGGTCTTGTTGCCTAAACGCTGATCCTGGCAAACGGGTAAATGTCTCCGGACTCGTCTCTTTCTCGTACGTCGGTAACAAGGCAGCGTGGAGGCCGGTCGCCGTTTCTAAAGCTGCTGCCGTTGTTAGGGCGAGCCTAAAGTTCCAGCATATTTCCAGCAGACAGGATGGAGGTTGTCTCCAAATACGAGTTTAATTAAAAATAGAGCGGGGTAATGTCATCAATCAAACCATCAAAGTCCTCATCCTCTGTTTCTGATTCCAACAGCAGCTAAATCTCCGTCAAACATGCCAGCTTCACTTTCTTCACCATCAGAGTCACTTTCCTCTAAATGATGCGTTATAATCCGCTGGAAGTTGCTGTGCTACCGTAGTCCTGGTCTGAATGGAGAAATGAAGAAATGATGGATGAATAATTTAAAAAGACATGATATCAACTCTTTTTATTCAAGGGAGATTAAATATTTAAAATATATCATTCTTATAACTATAAAACTACCTGGTTAAGATGAATAGTAACTATTGCTTTTTTTAAGTTTAAAAAATATACTGGGATCTTTATTTTTTCTGTCAGACCAGTGAGTTTATCTTCTTTTCTGATCTAATAAATCATTGGAAATAATTATTCTGACCTCGTATAAATATTACGTGTTTTTAATCTGGTTTGTTTAATAGATTTCAATGTGTTATTGAATCATACTTGTGTTTTTCAATCAATACTAACATGTTTTCCCTTCCTTAAAACAAGCTAATTTAACTCAATTAAAACTAATTTGAAAAAATAAAAAGGTTTGTACAATTTAATTTCTGCACATGTGCAAATCTGAAGACATTTTTCCTCCACTGAAAGACTTTGGATTTCCAAGAATCTCTTATGTCTTATGTTTGTCATTTTTTTTAAAAAGTAAAATATCTGGTTTGGTTCATTGTCTGAACATATGTATGGAAGGTTAAAATACAGAAAAAAGCTAAAGGTTATAATTAGATTGGATTTTACAATATGTAGCGTTAAACTCCTGCAGTGACTGAATCTACATGATTCATTTAGTACCAAAAAATAAGAATTAGAAGTAATTCCATCCTAATGTATTTAAATAGAAATCTCTTGGAAAATTAAAGTAAATTCTGCTCAATAAATAATTATTCTGCAAGTACTGAAAATATAATTAAAAATAATGAAAATAAAAAGTACAATTAATATATATATCTAGAGTTAGATAAATTAATTTCATGCAACCACTTGACATAATAAAATTAATTAATTTCATCAAAGCATTTTAACCTACCTGCATAACCTTTCCAAACATGGCCGACCAGAAGTAAGGCACCGTTTTAATCTCAGTGACTCTGCCCTTCATGCAGAGAGCAGCCACGCGTCCTGTCAGGGAAATTAAAAAAACATGGACATCATCATAAAATTCATTTAATTAGTTGGGAATAACTAACTGTCTGTCTGTCTGTCTGTCTGTCTGTCTGTCTGTCTGTCTGTCTGTCTGTCTGTCTGTGCAGTGGTTCTCAAATAGTGGCAAAGCTCCGTCAAGGGGGGGCGCGTTTGACCTTGGGGAACATGCTTTCTTCTTATTATATTATTTAGAAATATAGTGCAATTGCACCTCCACTACATTAGGGGGTAGTCTCTTATACGTTATTAAGGATACAGTGATATGCAGAGGTACTTCTAACTGTTTTATAGACAAATGATATTATTTATAGTCATGCGGGGAAGCACGCAAGAGGTTTTCTTCTTCCATATGGGGGGCACGATAATAAATAATTGAGAAGCACTGTCCTAGGGTAAGGTGAAAACCCCCACAATATATATATCAAATCAACCAGCTCAGCCTGGGAATCGTGTCGTATGTTTTTTGGCGTCCATATCGGTTACTATGGCGAAGTAGTCGTCATTTTTGTGACTACAATGCAATCCGGATGGAGAGGCAAGAGTGGTGATGTCATCGTTAGAGAGGGTGGAGAAGCACCAAAAAATCCTCTGGAAAAAAAAATTTCAGATAAAATGAAAAAAAACATTGGCACGGTCACAATTTTCACCGGACATTAATAATTTTTACACCAAAACGTCGACACAACCCTCCCGATCACTACGATGTGCCTGTGAAAGCTCTAAGTTGTACTAGTTTGGCGCGATGACCCTCCAAGTGCAGCTTGGTGCCTACTTTGCTTGTATTCAATCCCATTTAAAATTTGAATTAAATCATCCTGCATTTCCCAAAATCTTGGAATAACTAACCTGCTCCTGTGCCGGCATTTTTCAAGCTATGGAAATAAAAGATATATCAACACGACCAGGAGACCCTCGGCTCTCAGAAAATATCCTCATTTTGTAGATATGGGTTACGGGTTTTGAGTTATCAGATCGATAATGATGTCATCCACATCAAAGGGCTGCAGCTGCCTGTGTGAGTAACCGTGGCAACTGTTCCAGCTCAGCAGCATGTCAGGCTGAAACCTAAATGGCTGCTGTTTTTTTGTTATCTTGTGAACACCTAGTGACTTTTACACCTCTACTTCATCTCTGTTGTTCAAACTGCTTCATCGTTGGAACTACTCTTTACAATTAATCGTGTTCATACTTCATAATTATACCCGAATAAAAATATTTTACTTTATTATAGTACTTTTACATTATAGATTTAAAAATCATGTGTTTTTAGTATAATAATATTTTGTTCACTATATTTACTCTGTGATGGTCAGACCAGCTGAATAAATAATGCTAACTGTGCTTTTACTGACTTAAAAGTCTGCTTTCTGCTCCTTTAAATTCATGTTCTTATTAATATCTTCTCTCCTTCTTTCCTGTCAATATCTTTCATTCTAACATAATACAATCAGCAGACAATGAGTTTTTTTTTTCTACTATGGGCCTGATATCAAGAGATTTGCTCGTTGTAGATTCTATACCAGTAATTATTTTGCAGGGGGGGGGGGGCAGACTAAAACTCCATTCAAGAGAGGGCCAGTGTGCTGTCTTTAGTTCTGCTTCTTATCTTAGTCCAGTCCGGTCAGGTTAAACCTTCCAGGTTAGATCTCAGAGTCCTAAAAGCATTTAAACTTCTCCACCACGACAAGGTCACAGCACAAGGAGAAGAAAAGCACCCTCATCTCCCCCCCCCCATCCCTGCAGTATGATGTTTAGTGAGAGAGGCTGCAGGGATGGGGGTGGAGGGGGGGTGAGGGTGCTTTTTTTGTGATTTTTCTTTTTTTTTTGTTGTAATTTTTGTTGTTGTCAGGTTGAAATCTCAATGGCTGCTGTTTAATTGTTTGATTTCAAATGAACATATAGAATCCTGTCATCTGCATACATGTTTATAGCTCAACGTCAGTGCAGAAATCGGCTTGAACACACTCACCATTCACATGAGCCATTGTTTCCAATAGTTTCCCATTGTTTATTTTATGGTTTCCATTCATTATTCAACATATAACTTTAATAACTTTATCAGATTTGAAGGTGTGAATTTTTATAAAGATTCTCTTCAAACGTATATTTAGACACGTACTCTGCTTGGAACAATAATGTGTGTCTGATATGGTAAAAATGTATAATGACCACTTTAAAATCCTTAAAAATGACCTCTCCTCATTAATATTCCAGGCAGCAGCTTCTCTGGCTCCCAGTTGAAGAGTGTTAGTGACTCTTATTTTAACACGAGTACCGTAAATTACCAAGTAATAGCAGAGTTTCAATTAACCACCAGGTCCCCTATAACAGCGGGGGCAGCTGTATATTTTGATAAATAAACAGTCTATTATTCATTTATTTTATATAAAGGAAGAAAACTTCTGTTTTGCCTTTTTTTTGTAAAGCAAGCTCTCTATGGTCATTTTGATTAATTGTCAATCATTGTGGCTCCAGGGCAGCAAAAAAATGACTTGAAATTCAGATTTTTCTTTCAGTAACATATGCAGAGGAGAAGCAGTCACTTTAACTACAGAACTCTAATCAGATTTTGGAAAAAAAAAAAAAAGGCAAGATATACGGCCGTCATACTGGTTTAATAGAATTTCCACGTTAAGTCAAGTCTTAACGTTTTTAGTGTCAATTTTTTTTACATGAACTGGTCATACAAAGAATTTGAAAGTATGTTTCTTGCTTATTCCCATGCATATTTGTATAATTCTTTGTTGTACACATATTTACATTATTCAAGAGTGAGATGCTGACATAGAAGTAGTGGCATTGTGTCATAGTAATAAATAACAGTTTATTTGTTATTAACATTACTATAGTGTGACATTTTGACATGGTGATAATCGATAAGAAATAAATAAATACCAATCAGTTAGAGAACCTGTTACCAAAAACAAATTGGAGTGTATTACCGTATTCTCCAGCTTAGCTGAGCAAGATTTTTGTCCAGAAAGATTTTCAAATGAGCAGCTCATCGGTTTGATTTGGTAATTTACGATAATTCTGCAGATAATCTCACAACTCAATGGTTATTTGTTTGACTGTGGGTTAGTGTCTGGAGGGCAAGTTCTTATATTTCTGTGATATCTGGTTCCATGACGTCTGTTTCTGTAAGTAAAAACAAACAAACCGATTATTCCATCATTTTTTTTCTGGTCCACGTTCGCTCGCCAGATGACGAAACATGAAAAACGCCTCGTGGTCACGTTGACAAGGTCAAATAACGCGATTTTCATTGTACAGGGTCTCTACAGTCTCCACTGGCATCCACTCAGCACAGATTTTGAGCGCTCATACACGTGTAGTTTTAGCACATAACGAGAGGAAGGAGAGTGGGAGGCCCCTGATCTCCTCAATCATCTCGGTTGCAGTTGTGATTAATGTAAAGTGGTTTTTATTTACAACACAAACCGCCAGAGTAGACGGGTAATAAAATCATGAAAAAAAAAACATCTTCAATTTGGGGCCGTGTGTCCGACAGCAAGGGCAAACAACAGAAGAGCTTTAATGTGGCGTCGGGAGCCATTAGAAATGCATTGGCTGTTTGTTCAGTGACAGGAGAGCCGTTCACGTCATTGTCAAATTTGGAAGAATTCTCAACCTTGAGCCCGTCCTCTCATCCCAGAACCTTATCTCCGCTCGCTGTTTTGACTCCAACCGTCAGTCGGCTGCTTTTTTATCAGGGGAAGGTTTGGATGAACGAGTGAGGAAAACCGCACGTATAAGAAATTTAGTTAAAAGTAAAAAAATTAGTGTGTGTTAAAATAAAACCGGGGGACAGAGAGAGGAATGATTTGTCTGATTTTAGTAAGTACCAACACAGCAATATAAAAACACCCCATTATAATGGAAAGTACAAAAATGTGAGCAGCAAGTATTAAAGTAGAAGTAAAAAAATCACTGAAACATCAGTGTTAGAGCAGCATATTTTGTTAGACCCAAAGGGTCACCATCAAATTTGACTTTTTTTCGAGACGTTTTTGGAGCATTTTACCTGAATGTGGGTTTAATAACACTGTGATAAATATGACATGAACAACAAAAAAAACGCTTTTGACATTTGTTGAGTGTCATTCGGTAAATTACGTCACTTGTGATGCATAAATTTAATCATCATATGCTAATGTATCATATATGACAGAATAATGTCAATTAAGATATAAGTTTCATAGTTTGACATTAAGGTTTGTACATCATGTTTATTTTAACTTTATGGTTTATGTTAAACTTTTTTTTAAAAAGTGACATATTGACACTGTCATAATCCTTCATTAATGTTCACGTCGTGATTATCTTATTGTTTTTGGTGAAATATTGATAATTGCTATTATCAATATTATAGCTCCTCAGATTGTGTTGAATCTGCCTCTGAAAAGTAATCAAAGCTGGAGTGAAGGTAAAAAGTAAATACTCAAAAAGTACAAGTAAGAATTGCACTGGAGTGCAGTACTTTAGTGATTGTACTGTACTGTACTAACTATTATCACTGTGTCAGAAAGGCTCATTCTCAGTTCTGTGTGTCATTACTGTATTTAACACACACATAAGGCACCTAACTATAGGAGAGGGTTTATATACACACATAGATATATACACATAGATATATACACACATAGATATATACACATAGATATATACACATAGATATATACACATAGATATATACACACATAGATATATACACACATAGATATATACACACATAGATATATACACATAGATATATACACACATAGATATATACACACATAGATATATACACATACATATATACACATAGATGTATACACAAATAGAGCAGGAGCTAAACTGAGTTTGGTTGTGTTTTATTTAAGTATTGATAACAAAGTACTTTTAGTTTTAGTAGAACATTTTTTATGGTAAAACACATGGACAAAACAAGCACACAAGTGTGTGTATTTAAAAATAGAGCGGGGTAATGTCATCAATCAAACCATCAAAGTCCTCATCCTCTGTTTCTGATTCCAACAGCAGCTAAATCTCCATCAAACATGCCAGCTTCACTTTCTTCACCATCAGAGTCACTTTCCTCTAAATGATGCGTTATAATCCGCTGGAAGTTGCTGCGCTACCGTAGTCCTGGTCTGGATGGAGAAATGGCACCAAAACAAAAGCACCAAGACGGAAATGTTTAAATTTCATTTCTTCTGCTGCTTTACTGCTTTTAGTCTAATGGTGACCGTCAGAACGCTTCTCCCACTCGTTCTTTGCTCTGTGATCCACTGATCCAGTCTTTGCTCTGTGATCCACTGATCCAGTCTGTGCTCCAACTCGTGCCACCTGCTTTATGTCTGTAAACTCAGCTGCGTCTTTCATTAATCTCAATCTTTGATTTCCGTCTTCCTCCTCGTAGCTGATTTCCTTCAGTTTAAACTGTGCTTTATCAGCGTGTCTCTTTACCATTTTTAGGTTGTTAAAACAACGATGTTCTGCATAACGCACATCCCTGTTATTTTATCTACAATCCATGCCTTTAATGTGCACCTTATATTCGTGAAAATACGGTACATTCACAACTCCAACAAATTCACTCTGTGCATCATCATCTTTGTTGTGATTTTTACTTAATGCAGAAGTAGTAGCAGAAGTTCTGCAGGAAAACAGTGCAAATTTTGTTCCTTGATTCCGAGCTGTGAGGAGGAGGAGAAAAAAAAGAAAAAGGAGCACATCCTTTATTCATGTTCAGTTGTAGAGGTGTCAAGATTTTTGTCAAGCCTCTCATTGTTCTGTTAACCTTGTCCCCGAGAAACGTTTTCGTCTTTATCTCCTCGGTTAGACATTACAGCCAAGGCCCGGGGGGAGGGGGGGGGAGATGGTTCCCTCCGTCCATTCATCATTAAACAAACATGGCTTCTCACCAAAAAACAAGGACAGAACAAAGCAAGACAGAGGAGGGAGGAAGGGGGGGTAAAGAAAGAAAGAAGGGAAGAGAGAGGATGAAGGTGAAGAAGAAGAGAAAAGAGGCTGTAGACGGAGGAGCGGAGGTGTGTGTCGTCCATCATTTTCAGACGGGCAGACAGGGCTGTCTGGGGAGTTTATTTTTACCTCCATAGAAGAGTGGTCTGGATCTGCTGGGCGGTGAGGGGGGGGTAATTCACCTTAACACACACACACACAAACACACACGCCAGGTCAAAGCGTCACGCTGTCGTCTGTTCAGGTTGATTAATTAACGTCCAGGATGCGTTCCTGCGATCAATTTGTCAAACTGAAACGTTCCAGCTTTTCGACACAGTGGCGCAGTGGGTGGCGGCGCGGCTTCGTGGCGACAAGGTCGGGGGTTCAAGTCCCCGGCCCCTGTGGGGGGGGGGGCATTTCTGTGTGGAGTTTCATGTTCTGGTTCTCTCTGGGTTCTACAGCTTCCTCCAACAGTCCAAAAACATGCATATGTGTATATACACACTATATATGTATATATGTATATATGCTGTAAACATAAATTCACCCAATCAGCTTGCCTGTTATTTAAAAAAAAGTAAAATCTTAGCTAATAACTAAGACAGGCTTGACATCGTTTTTTTGTGGATTTTTTTTTACACTAACTGAGCTGGAACTGTGAGGACAAACTGACCCGTGTGTTTTGTGTTCGTGTGTTTCAGGTTAGCTCTGTACGTGTACGAGTATCTGCTGCATGTAGGAGCCCAGAAGTCGGCACAGACCTTCCTATCAGAGGTAAGTCACCTGGATCAGAGAGTCCCTACCCATGTTTTCCCTGTTCTAAATGTGTTGCACCTGCAAACATCATCTATTGCACTCCTGTCCATTTTTGGAATTTTTAGGTACCGTATTTTCAGGACCATAAGGCTCCGTACTAAAAGGCTCAGGCACCTAACTATAGGGGAGGGTTTATATACACACATAGATATATACACACATAGATATATACACATATAGATGTATACACACATAGATGTATACACACATAGATATATACACAAATAGAGCAGTAGCTAAACTGAGTTTGGTTGTGCTTTATTTAAGTATTGATTACAAAGTACTAACATTTTTTAATCATCACGCGCATGGTAAAACACACGGATAAAACAAGCACACAAGTGTGTGTATTTAAAAATAGAGCGGGGTAATATCATCAATCAAACCATCAAAGTCCTCATCCTCTGTTTTTTGATTCCAACAGCAGCTAAATCTCCATCAAACATGCCAGCTTCACTTTCTTCACCATCAGAGTCACTTTCCTCTAAATGATGCGTTATAATCCGCTGGAAGTTGCTGCGCTACCGTAGTCCTGGTCTGGATGGAGAAATGGGACCGAAACAAAAGCACAAAGACGGAAATGTTCAATTTTCATTTCTTCTGCTGCTTTACTGCTTTTAGTCGAATGGTGACCGTCAGAACGCTTCTCCCACTCACTCTTTGCTCTGTGATCCACTGATCCGGTCTCTGCTCTGTGATCCACTGATCCAGTCTCTGCTCTGTGATCCACTGATCCAGTCTCTGCTCTGTGATCCACTGATCCAGTCTCTGCTCTGTGATCCACTGATCCAGTCTTTCCTCCAACTCGTACCACCTGTCTTATGTCTTAAACTCAGCTGTGTAGCTGATTTCCTTCAGTTTAAACTGTGCTTTATCAGCGTGTCTCTTTACCATTTTCAGGTTGTTAAAACAACGATGTTCTGCATAACGCACATCCCTGTTATTTTATCTACAATCCATGCCCACACTTCCACTACATACATACATAGGGCACATCAACATTTTGAAGAAAATATAAGACTTTAATGTGCGCCTTATAGTCGTGAAAATATGTTTAGTTTTACCTTGTACGATGTGAGGATCTGATGTTGTGTTGCTTTAATACAAACCACAAGTTTGACACAAAACTGAGAAGCTTACGGATGAAATTGAGCAATATCACTGTAAAAAAACTTGGGGCGTGCTTGACTTTGTGCAGAAAATAAAATAAAAAGATTATTTATCAGGGCTTTAAACCATGGCGTGATTTGATGAGTAATTAACTTCATATTTAGAATGCAGCATGTGCTGGGAACAGGGATAAGCAGCAATATTGGAGTTATTATGATAGGGGACTTTTAAATTCCCATAAAAAATGTTTTTTCTTTTGTGAATTACATATAATAATATCATCTGAGGTGAGTCCAGAGTGTCCAGATAGTGAATGTGTTGGTGGAAGGATGCTGAGTTTTGAACTGGAAGCTTGGAGGAAAACTAAAAGAGTAGGTTTATGGAGGTAGTGAAAGAGAAGAAGCAGGTAGCTGGTGAGAGAACACAAGGTTGGATAGAGGCACGTGAATCCCCTGAAGAAGAAATAAGAATATTATCTCCTGGACTGTCCACATTATGATAAAACCCAGCACTATCCACCTGGAACCCCAACGGACGCAAGTTTGAAGGTATTCATAGATATAGATATAGAACGACTAATAGGAGAACAGCTGATTGAATTATGTCTGTTTAAATCAGTGGTTCTAAAATAGCGGTGATCCATCAAGGAGGGCATGTTAGACCTCAGAGAACATGCTTTTTTATTTAGATTTTTTTGGAGACAAAGACATTAAAGACATTAAAGACATTACACCAGAATCACTGATAAGACCATTTATGTAGTTTTATTTTTCAGTATCATATGGTTTGACATGGTCAGTCACAAAATGTTTACCTGAAGGATTCAATTTTATATTTGAATTTCAGATTCACTTTAAATATTTTCTGTTAGTTAATAAAGCTATTCTTTGTTTTAAGTTGATCCATATTTCTTTCTTCTTTCTTATTTACACGTTAATAAGAATACAGTGTTATGAAGAGGTACTTATAACAATTTATAGAC
>JAYKQN010000005.1:27140000-27260000 GCA_036785175.1 Eupleurogrammus muticus
AAACTTCCTCCAGGTCGACCCCAGACGAAACAGACGTCCTCCTTATAGGCCCTGAGAGCATTTCTGCTTTCTGAGGTCTCCTTTGAACAGCTATGCTGTTCACCACCATGAGTGGCTTTTCTGAATCCAAAATATGTCCGATAGACTTTTAACTAGCGCTAAGTGCAGAAGTAGATTTAGTATTATTGTGTCCTCTGGCTACTGTTTGATAACTGCCATTACCTCAGGTGTTCTGACCAAATGTCCCCAAATATTACCCAAAAACTGTCCGAACTTTTGCAAAAAAATTGTAGAATCAGCAAATATTTTATAGAAGTTGTTTCCCACTATAATCTGTAATGTGCACTGTATTTGCAGACATGCATGATTTAATTAGAGATGAAAAAGCAAGTAGATGTTTCACCATAATAGACTTTGTACGACTTCAAGGTGCCTTCAATCACACTGGTTTTAACGCCATGAGGGTTGTTTAAAAACCAGAAAGGTTTCCATTTTTCCTTAGTACCTCATCGTCATTACTGCATTGTTCGTTCACTGCATGCATCGTTAATATTCTCATAGAATTCTATAAAATAAATTAAAAAAACATCATTATTAGTGGTTATTACCATTTTCTTCTATGAGTCTCTAGATATCTGACGATCTTCCATGGTTTGCTGCTACTTTCTGATTTACATATTTGTGTGAATAAAATAACCTTTTAGACCTGAACAGACTTATCTACTTATGGATATAAGTTTGTTTAGGACTTAACAAATTTTAAAGTAGTTTGCTCACATGTAGTGTTTGTTTTAAACACTATCTCTTTCTTATTTCCCTCTCTCTCTGTGTTGGTACAGATCCGATGGGAGAAGAACATCACATTAGGAGAACCTCCCGGGTTCCTCCACTCATGGTGGTGGTGAGTGCAATGATGGAATCAGTTTTTCATTGATATTATTAAATAAAACGATCATTTAACCTCATCATCCAACTGATTCGATCTGTCTGCAACTTCTCACGCTGCACACGAGTTTCTCTATTTTATAGCAATGATGTTGGTTCACCTTGACGCTAAAATTTGACAGGTTTTTCTGTCAGCTTTGGGTGTTTCTCTGTGGTCATAATTCACCCGTAAACGACAATTTGTGCTTTGCAGTGTTTTCTGGGACCTGTACTGTGCTGCTCCAGAGAGAAGAGACACGTGTGAACACTCCAGCGAGGCCAAGGCCTTCCACGACTACGTGAGTCAGCACTAATACGACTTTTACCTCTTTTCCACCGCTCTATGATTATGCAGGAATGGACTCAAGAATATGCACACTGTTACCATGTGAATGCATCTTTGCATCTCAGCCATTTCAAATGGTCAAATCTCCTCACCAGTGGAAACATTTTGAGAGCTAAAAAACAAACAAACAAACTTGCAGAACCAAAAGAAAGTCTTTAGGTTGGACTTTCATGTTCAAACATTGACCCGAACCCCGTTGGTAAAAAATGGCATAGTTGACCATTTTAGGTCCCAAACCACACAGGATCGGCCCCTCTGGGGAGTGAATTCATATAACAGAGAAAAAAGGCCTGACAGATATCCGTTTGACAAAACATTTCAGTTGCATCTGGATGATTTAGTTTTGCATACTAGATTTACAAGTACAAGTTGTAAGTTGAGATGAGACCAGGAGAGCACATTAGGAACTTATAGGTTTGTAAAAAGAATGAAATTCATGAATGGTCTGTCCAGCCAACGCATTTTAAACATATACCGGTGTGTAAATACAATCACTGCAGGGCATTTGTAACTAGAAAAGATTTGCATACTTCTAAGAGGCTCTGTGATCCAGAGATTTAGTTCCTGGTTTCCATCATCAGGCTAGAACTGAAGAAGCCTTCTGGATGAAAGGTGAAACGTCTTCAAGCTACAAGGAAAAAGTCCAGTTGCTTACAAGTAACTCCTTTAAACACTACAATGACCTGGATGAGTGAGAATCTACACAGACACCTGAAAATCTGACCCGAAATGTACCGCTACCAACCTGGACTGTGAAGTATGACGGTACTTTACTGACATTGTGAACAGGGCTGTGGAGAAGTTGATCTCTGCAGAGAGAACAGGAAAACAGGATGAGGCTTGTTCATGACATGATTTCTGCCTTTTTGCATCGCAGGAACTTTGTGGTAATTCTACCTCACCGTTGGTGCCTGTTTCCACTGCAGGAACCTGCCCCACTGGGTATTTACAGGAACCTTTACAGGGGGCCCTGAAAAATCTCATCATTCAAAATGAATGAATGAATAAATCTGGTGACGTCACAGTCCAAATTGCTGCTCAAGATCATAGAAACTCTGAGAAGTTTTACTCTGCACTGGGGACTCTAGTTCAGGGGGGAGTAATTCTGGTCCTGGAGGGCTGGTGTGGCTGCAGGTTTTTGTTCCAACCTGCCAGAAACACACACTGATTCTACTAATGAAGGTGCAGAGTAGTAGTATCAGAACATTAGTAGGATCAGATGTGTCAACCTGCAGCCACACCGGCCCTTCCAGGACTAAAATTGCCCACCCCTGCTCTAGTGCCAGTGGAGGTTCCCTTTACTGGGAACTCCTGCAGTGGAAACAGGGCGGTTGATGGTTTCAGGGCTCAGAGGTGGACACCGGCCGGCGTGGTGGAGGCTTTGTTTACTGCTATGTTGTTGTTTTTTCTCGCTGCTGCTGTACCCGCACGTCGGGGGGGAAACGCCGCCGGAATATGGCTGAGCTTTTGGAAGTTTTAGATCAACTAAGAGAAAGAGGAAAGAAGGGGTCTTCCCGGTACCTTATGTTGTTTTCCCCTCTGTAGCTCCGATGTCTGACTCATCAGATTTTGCCTGCGTGGTGGTTTATTGAGACGTTGGGAGAGCACAGGTCAGGGGTTTCTGCCTACCCCAGCAGGATCCCCCCCCTTCTCCTCTCTCTTTGTGGTTCCATCCCTCGTTCCTTTTTTTCTGCGCTTGCAAAGCTGCAGAATTTGTGTGTGTGTGTGTGTGTGTGCAGGTGATGCCGCTGATGCTGGCTATGATGATGATGATGATGATGATGATGATCAGGGTGATGAATAGGCGCAGCGAGGACGAGGCGGCTAAGCGATGATGTCATCCTGGCGGCGGGGAGGGAGGAAGCTGGAGGGCAGCGCGACCTCAGGCCTCCGAGAGGATGAACTAAAAGATGGATAGAATGTAGGGAGAGTTAAACCCCCCAGATTTATCTCTTAAACTTCTCAATATAGAAAAAAAAAACACAAATACGTTTTTTGCTAATTAAATGGAATTGAGTTTCAGTAGGAAATGACTGTATCTTGTTTGTGTTATTTTCTTTTCAATCCAGAAATGAGTCAGAATCTATGTTAACGTCATTAGATAAAAAAAGCAGCAGCAGCAGCAGCAGCAATGTATTGTTACACTTCCTGCAGGGATGTAATCAGAGAATTATAATTAGACCGATTGTAATTAGACCAAGGTCACTTTCAATCAACGGCTCCGACGCCGCAGCCAATCAGAGCCTCCGTAGCCACGCGTCCCGCTCAATTAAAACAAAACGAGGGACGACCGCGGTGGACGGCGACGGGTAAGAAGAAGAAGGAGAAGAAAATACGGCTTCCTAATTCGATGCTGGTGTCTCCTTTACAGTCTCCTGACTTTGAGACTGATGGAGATTTTAATCAGACATTTTGAAGGTAATTATTTTCAGATAGCTAATTACCAAGTGAAGTCCTAATTAACGCCGTGGAGACGTAGGAGCTCATTCAAATCCTTTTTGTGTCCCTTTTTTTTGTTTTTTTGCTAATAAACATTTTTTTAAATTTATTTAACCCTGATTTGTGTGATTATCCCAGTTTGAACCATCATCTGTAGATAAAGCAGACCTCCAGTCAGTCTTTGTCTGTTTCCATGGAAACCGTGATGCTGAGCATCTGGATGTTGAGCACATGTCGATCACATCGCTAGTTTTTTCAGCGTTTGAGGACGTTAACACACTGATCCGGTGTTGAAAGGAAAAGAGACTGATGAACAAAGTGAAGACGGACGCGATGTTATTGATTCCCATCCTTTTCAGGCCGTTTCACAGTCCCGTTAAGTGCTTGGTAAATTGCGTTCTCGATACTAAATGAGTGGTTTCCATTTGCGAGGGCGGGGGGCAGGGGGGGGCACAGAGTCATAAAAACAAGTTATTTTTAAATTCTTACGCTTGGCCCCCGGAAATGGTCTAATTAGTGACTCAGTAATCAATGGACACGGGTCATTTCAGGCTCTCCTGACGGTGTGGAATGGACATACAGTGGGGAAAATAAGTATTTGAACACCCTGCTATTTTGCTATTTCTCCCACTTAGAAATCATGGAGGGGTCTGAAATTTTCATCGTAGGTGCATGTCCACTGTGAGAGAGATAAACTAAAAAGAAAAATCCAGAAATCACAATGCATGATTTTTTAATGATTTATTTGTGTGATATAGCGGCAAAAAACTATTTGAACACCTGTGTGTCATCTAGAATTCTGACCCTGAAGGACCTGTTAGTCCGCCCATTAGAAGTCCACCTGCACTCCATGTATCATCCTTAATCAGATGCACCAGTTTGAAGTCGTTAGCTGCATAAAGACACCTGTCCACCCCATACAATCAGCAAGACTTTAACTTGTAACATGGTGAAGACCAAAGAGCTGTCCAACGACACAAGAGAGAAAATTGTACACCTCCACAAGGTGGGAAAGGGCTACGGAGCAATTGCCAAGCAGCTTGGTGAAAAAAGGTCCACTGTTGGAGCAATCATTAGAAAATGGAAGAAGCTAAACATGACGGTCAATCTCAATCGGAGTGGAGCCCCATGCAAGATATCACCTCGTGGGGTCTCAATGATTCTAAGAAAGGTGAGGAATCAGCCCAGAACTACACGACAGGAGTTGGTCAATGACCTGAAAAGAACTGGGACCAACGTTTCCAAGGTTACTGTAGGTAATACACTAAGACGTCATGATTTGAAATCATGCATGGCACGAAAGGTTCCCCTGCTTAAATCAGCACATGTCAAGGCCCGTCTTAAGTTTGCATATGACCATTTGGATGATACAGAGGAGTCATGGGAGAAAGTTTTGTGGTCAGATGAGACCAAAATAGAACTTTTTGGTCATAATTCCACTAAGCGTGTTTGGAGGAAGAAGAATGAAGAGTACAATCTGAAGAACACCATCCCTACTGTGAAGCATGGGGGTGGTAGCATCATGCTTTGGGGGTGTTTTTCTGCACATGGGACAGGACGAGTGCACTGCATTAAAGAGAGGATGACTGGGGCCGTGTATTGTGAGATTTTGGGGAACAACCTCCTTCCCTCAGTCAGAGAATTGAAGATGGGTCGTGGCTGGGTCTTCCAACACGACAACGACCCAAAGCACACAGCCAGGAAAACCAAGGACTGGCTCCGTAAGAAGCATATCAAGGTTCTAGCATGGCCCAGCCAGTCTCCAGACCTGAACCCAATCGAAAAGCTTTGGAGGGAGCTCAAACTCCCTGTTTCTCAGTGACAGCCCAGAAACCTGACTGATCTAGAGGAGATCTGTGTGGAGGAGTGGGCCAGGATCCCTCCTGCAGTATGTGCAAACCTGGTGAAAAACTACAGGAAACGTTTGACCTCTGTAATAGCAAACAAAGGCTACTGTACCAAATATTAACATTAATTTTCTCAGGTGTTCAAATACTTATTTGCCGCTATATCACACAAATAAATCATTAAAAAATCATGCATTGTGATTTCTGGATTTTTCTTTTTAGTTTATCTCTCTCACAGTGGACATGCACCTACGATGAAAATTACAGACCCCTCCATGATTATTAAGTGGGAGAAATAGCAAAATAGCAGGGTGTTCAAATACTTATTTTCCCCACTGTATGTTATTATACTGATCTGAGGAGTATTTCATTTACAGATTTATTATCCCTGTAGATATGTACAACAAAACATAGTCTATTAGAGAAATATGATTTGTTTTTTCATGTCTTTTAAACCAATTTCTGTAGTAACGACTGTGGTTAGACGACGGACTTTAGGCTTCTATTGCTATGAAAATACAACTAATTAAAACAGGTGCAATTTCATGGAAACTTGAATATAGTATATGAGCAGCAAGTATTTTACTATGTTATGACATTTATACCCTTTTTAAACGTTTGCTGTACTGTAAAACGTTCCATTTACCGTATTATCATGACCATAAGGCTCCGTACTAAAAGGCTCAGTCTCAGTTCTGTGTGTCATTACTGTATTTAACACACACATAAGGAACCTAACTATAGGGGAGGGTTAATATACACACATAGATATATACACACATAGATATACACACATAGATATATACACACATAGATATATACACATAGATATATACACAAATAGAGCGGGAGCTAAACTGAGTTTGTGCTTTATTTTAGTATTGATTACAAAGTACTAACATGTTTTAATCATCACATGGTAAAACACACAGATAAAACAAGCACACAAGTGTGTGTATTTAAGAATAGAGCGGGGTAATGTCATCAATCAAACCATCAAAGTCCTCATCCTCTGTTTCTGATTCCAACAGCAGCTAAATCTCCATCAAACATGCCAGCTTCACTTTCTTCACCATCAGAGTCACTTTCCTCTCAATGATGCGTTATAATCCGCTCTAAATTGCTAAAAATGGCACCGAAACAAAAGCACCAAGACGGAAATGATCAATTTTCATTTCTTCTGCGAGCTTTACTGCTTTTAGTAGAATGGTGACCATCAGAACGCTTCTCCCACTTCTTTTCTCGATGATCCACTGATCCAGTCTCTGCTCTGTGATCCACTGATTCAGTCTTTGCTCTGTGATCCACTGATCCAGTCTCTGCTCTGTGATCCACTGATCCAGTCTCTGCTCTGTGATCCACTGATCCAGTCTTTCCTCCAACTCGTACCACCTGTCTTATGTCTTAAACTCAGCTGTGTAGCTGATTTCCTTCAGTTTAAACTGTGCTTTATCAGCGTGTCTCTTTACCATTTTCAGGTTGTTAAAACAACGATGTTCTGCATAACGCACATCCCCGTTATTTTATCTACAATCCATGCCCACACTTCCCCTAAATACATACATAGGGAGCACCAACATTTTGAAGAAAATATAAGAGTTTAATGTGCATTTTATAGTCATGGAAATACAGTAGTTGAAATCCAAACTGTATAATACTAGAGATACTGTAAAGAGCCGGCGTGTGGCTTTGAGTTTGCAGAATAACTGTACACACACTCTGTGCATGTTCACGTTTCACTCGCTGGATTATTATTCCTGCCTGGAACGTCTGGAAGGGGCTGACGGGTTAGAAATACACATCGGGAGAGAAGAGATGAAGAGAAAGCGCCGCGGAGGGAGATACCTGACTCCTGATTTTAGGAGATTATCAGCGTGCGACAGTTGTACCGGTTTGTGCTGTGCTTCGCCCTGATAAGAATGTGCTTATTAACTGTAGCAAGTCGTTGGTTGGAAAAAAAAAAAATCTCCCTCTGGATAAATTAGATAAGATTTTTTTTCTTTTACCAAAAAAGTAGATTTAGTCTCTGAGAACCCGCTTCCCCCTTCCCCCCCAAAAAATGAATATAGATTAACGCATCAAAAATCTACTCGGACAAATTGTAATTTGTAATAAGCACTGTTTTTTTATACATATATATATATATATATATATATACATATATATATATATATAAGTGAGTATATGAAGGTGTTTGACTGTTAAATGAATGATAACATGGAATTAAAGACAAATTCACATTACATACCACCTCATTTCTATTATCAATGTACATTTCCGTATTTAAAGCAAGTCCCATGCAAAAAATAAAAAAGATACTGAGTGAGTACAAATTTTTATCTTGTTGCCATAATTACAACAAATCTGCAAAATAGTTTTAAAAGCTTTCATCAGGTCATTTGTACCTTTTTTAATGAAATGTCATTATTTAATCCACCTAAAATATGAAACTACTTGATAGCATATATATATATATATATATATGTGTGTGTGTATATATATATATATATATATATATATGTATATATATATATATATATATATATATATATATATATATATATATATATGTATATATGTGTGTATATATATGTATATAGGTAAATGTATGTATATATATATATATATATGTATGTATATGTATGTATGTATGTATGTATATATATGTGTGTGTGTGTGTGTGTGTGTGTGTGTGTGTGTGTGTGTGTGTGTGTGTGTGTGTGTGTGTATGTATGTATGTATTCCGCCCAATACACAGAAGTTGTGATGTCACACCTACATATATAGCCCCCGCCCACGCCCTCATCCACAGACATTCAGATCCAGCCAACCAGAGGAGGGGCTGATGATTATTAATGAGACAGTCCCAGTTTGACCTTTTTCTTTTCTGAAACTAGACAGCAGAGAGAAGAAGATGTAAAACTGAAACGAGATCATTTTTAGCACCTGAAACTGCAAATCTATCATGTGAAGGATGTTAAAACTTCAAATGAAAGCCAGCAAAGTGCACGATACGGGACCTTAAACCATATTTTAAGATGGGATGAGGCTTTTTAGCGGGTGACCCCTTAAAAAGAAAAGTGTCCACTTCTGATAAATCATCATCTCCAAACTTTGGGGTTAAAAAAAACAGCAAAAGTCAGATCATATTAATAAATAACACATATTTTGTTGTGCAGCAGTAACTTTCACTGTGGGACATCACAGATTTAACTCTGTTTGCAGGAATAAATGACTTAAAATGGATGTTTTTTGGGTATGAAAGAGGACGACAGATGGATGAACTGGGGACTAGTTGTTGTTGTAGTGGGGGGATGCTATCATTGTGTGGCTTCGCTGTGGGAGATAGCAGAGCGCAGCGGTTAGAGGGGAAGGAGAGATCAAGACGCAGTGCCAAGAGCAACCCCCTTTGATAAAAAAAAAAAAAAAAGAAAGAAAACGGCTGCAAGATCTAACATTCAGACTCTCTCTCTCATGCATGGAGATGTGTTCTGGCTGCTCAACACACATGTTCTGTCTTTTATTGTAAAACTGAAGGATACACACACACACACACACACCTGCTGCATTCATTCACCTCCTGAAGCATTTTATATCTCTAAAAACACATGGAACAGCAGGCATTGTACAGTAAATTTAACACGTGCTGTTATTCTACATATACATGTTCACTTACAAATTAATATTTCATTTTGGTTTTTACTTAAATAGAACACGAAAGAAGCCTTAATTTATTTGTGTTTCGTTAGAATGTGTAAATAAACGTAATGAAAACTAAAAAATAACCTCCAACAAATGACTATGATATAGAAAGCTCCTGGCAGGGCATGCTTTGTGGGTATATATATATATATATATATATATATATATATATATATATATATATATATATATATATATATATATATACATTCTTTTGTGTCCTATTTAAGTAATACTAATCAAAATGAAGATATTCCTTGCTTTTAAATAGGGGAATGGATAATTTTAAGATTATATAAATATATATATATATATATATATATATATATATATATATATATATATATATATATATATATATATATATATATATATATATATATATATATATATATAGTAAGTACTGATGTCCTTTTCTGGCTAAAATGAACCCAAGAAATACTGTATTAGCCAATCAGAACCCAGACCTATTTATCCTTACAGCCAAATTACATGGGTTATACCATAGACCAAGTGGGCCACATAGAACACATTTAAACACAATGTTAAACTGTTGATTCAATCTCAGGAAATGTTGGTTGCACCTTATTTACATCACAGTTGATCATATTTGCTATTAATTGTTGCACACATAACAATTATAAAAAAAAAAAAAAAGAAAATACTATGTGCTGTTTTAATGCATATTTTAGTTAAAATATGCTTTCAACTTGTGAAGTACGGTATTTTTTAAACATATTCTGCATTATGATGATTAGTATATGTCACTTTATGACTTAATGCAGTGGTTCTCAAATAGTGGAGTATTAGTCATAGTGGCACGTTTGACTTGGGGAAACATGCTTTTTTATTTTTTTACTGTCCTAGAATAAAGTGCAATTGCACCTCCACTCCATTAGGGGGCAGCAGAGTGTTCACAGGGAGCATACAGCACAGAGTATGAGTGTGAAGTGTAGACACCAAGTGACACCATGAAAACATATCTAACAGGGATGAGAAGACAGGCGGAGAGAGACGGAGATAAAGAGACAAACGAAAGTCTCCCAAAGCTAAGACGAGGAAATATGACGAAGCGTCTGTAGCGCTTGGTTCACTGTGAAAGACCGGTGTGTTACTGAGTCTGAAATGTTGGAGACAAAGAAATTAAAGACATTACACCACAATCACTGATAAGACCATTTATGTAGTTTTATTTTTCAGTATCATATGGTTTGACATGGTCAGTCAGAAAATGTTTAATTAAGGATTTAATTTTATTTTTTAATTTCAGATGCACTTTAAATCTTTTCTGTTAGTTAATAAAGCTATTCTTTGTTGTAAGTTGGTCCATATTTCTTTCTTTTTTATTTTCTTATACATTAATAAGGACACGGTGTTATGCAGAGGTATTTCTAACAGTTTTATAGACAAATGATTCTATTTATAGTCGTGGGGGGTGTTTTTTTTCTTCCATGGGGGGCAGAAAATAATTGAGAAGCACTGACTTAATGAGTTAAGTTCAGACTTAAAGCCTCATAAGGAAGAGTCTGGGGGAACCAAAGTTCTCGTCTCACCGGTGTCACCATGGGTCTTTATGGGTTAAAACTCAACTTATTCAGATCATTATGAAATTCAGTGATAAAACCTTCTTTATTTGGGACAATCCAGATGCTGCTGGATAATCCTGAAAGTTTTAGACTCCAATTTCTCCAATTTATTTCACGAGGAACGGGCACGGATTGAAGGAAAGCTCCACACGTCGCTGCTCTTTGCTCAATTCAGTCGCTCGTATGAGCTCAAGGAAGAATAAAATCAATAGTGAACCATAAACTTTGTCAAACTTCTTTGCAGCAACTTCAGCAACTTTCTCTTAGAAAAAAAAAAAGACAAATCCTCTGCCTTCAAACTGATTTCTCTGAGAATTTGTTGTCTATATATATATATTTTTTTGTTTAATTAGAGCTGCATTTAATCTGATTGTTAGTTATTTCCTTGATCCCTTCTACGTTTCAGTCTTATCATTTATGAGTTACTGTAGTTTAGCAGCAACACAAACATCCTGCAGGAACGACAAAGACGTCTTTAAGGCTGGGAGCTGTAGAAGTTTTAACTTTATGATCTAATTATGATGTTTTTTTGTGCATGCATTCGCACGAAGAGAAAACCACAGAATAAACGCAGACCCCCGTCGGTTCCGAGCATTGTGGGTAACGAGCTGATTTTTCCAACCCGGTTGAGAACCAATGGGGGTTGGGGAGACCCCCGGTCTGTTTCCAGGGAAACAGAGCCATCCCTCCTCCTCCTCCTCCTCCTTCTCCCATGTTCCTCGGCGGCGTTGAGGAGGAGGAGGAGGGAGATGTGGAGGTGACTCACTGTAACATCATTGCCATGGCGATGGAGAGCGAGACGAGTGGAGGGAGGAAAATAAAAAAGAAAAGAAAAGAAGGTATTTTTCCTTAGGATGAGCAGGGATGCAGACGGAAACAACAGTTTTAAACTCCTTCCTCCTTATCTCGTCCCTGCTCAGTCTTTTTCTGCGTTCCTCTTCATTCATTCAGCTCTTATCTCTTTCCTTCCTCCTTTTTCTTTTTTCTTTTACCAGCCTGTTGCATTTACTACACTTTTTTTCCCCCATCACGCTGAGTCACGTCGTCGTGTTCGGACACGCCGGGGGTGAAGTTGTGTGTGTGATGTCGCTGTGGGCGAGTCGGGGTTAACCCAGGGCATGGTGGGGGGTGAGGGGGGGGGGGGGGGGGGGCAGAATAATTGCTGGTTTTGGATGAAGTTATCAGGAGCATATGTTGTGTGTCTGTAACCGCCTGAGTAGAAACTCTGCTGCAATATTATACAGCGACAGTGAGAAAACGGGGGTTTAACGCCAACGAGTCGGGGGGGGGTTGAGTCGAAGCGAGAGTGGCTGACGTGACCTCCAGTAACCCCCCAGGCTCTGTCTGCTGCTGTAGATCTGGATTCAGCCAATGACTCTAATGGTTCATCATGCAGCTCAGTAATACATTTAATCATTTCTGCTAATTTATTCATATTCCAGGTAGATATTCAAACTTCAACAAACTTCTATATGGTGCACCTATCTTTTATTATATCCTATATTATATTAAGGTGTGTATATTTTTGTTATTCATATATTTTACTTATTTTTTCTGTATGCAATCTTACTTTTCTCTGTCCCTGCTGCTGTTGCTAATGCAAATTAAGGATTATCTTATCTTGTTTTATCTTATCTTATTTTATTAATACCTAAAGAACAGCAGTAGTTTGGTGCATTTACAATATAAAAAATAACACATTGACATAAGAGTGATGATATTATTATGCTATGATATTATTAGGGGGAAAACAGAAAAAAACACTAATACAATAATAATTACAAAAAAACTATCATAAAAGTTTAATTAAATTAAAAAAAAAGAAGAATATAGTATTGTTGCACTGTTGTATTTTTCACTTATTTTCTCTAAACTTAAAAAAAGGAAATAAAAAAAAAGAACAATTACAAAAGTTTAATTAAAAACAAGAAGGTTTATTCTCCTCTGTAAACTTAATGAAATGAATAAAAATAGCATATTTTGATGTAGTGGAAAAAGGAAATAACAAAGTAACCTATGACAGAAATACTGTGATTTTACCTGGTTCTGGTTTATTCTTGAACGACACCAGCTGTTAACATGAGGTATTTTAAAGGTGATGATAAAATGTGTGGATTTGAGGAGAAATCAAATATTCTGACACACACGTGTTCTGTGTTTTACTGAGCAGCTGAAGGATACACACTTTTCTGAACATGCAATAACACACACACACACACACACACACACACACACACACACACACACACACACAGGACTGCTGTATTCATTCACCTCTTGATATATATATATATATATATATATATATGTATATATATATATATGTATATATATATATATGTATATATATATATATGTATATATATATATACATATATATATATACATATTTTGCATGTTCTCTCGTTTCTTTTGAAACAACCACTGTAAGTTCTATTTATTTTAGTAATGATGTTCTTTTCTGGCTAAAATGGACCCAAGAAATACTGTATTAGCCCATAAGAACTCCTAAAAGAAAATAATGTGGGTTGGTAAATATAGACCAAGTGGGCCACATAGAGCACATTAAAAACACACTGTGGAACTGTTAATTCAATCTCTTGTTTCACTTTATTTAGATCTCATTTGCTATTAATTGTTGTTTTCCAATTTGTTTCATATCCATAATTAATTTATAGCTGAGGAAACTTTAATAACACTGTGGATTATGCAGGTTTTTATTTTACAGTCACGCTGGTTGAGTTTTTGGATAAAAAGCCACTAAATCGACTCAAAGTCCCTGAATCTGATCAGATAGTTGGAAACGAACCATGAATCCTGAATAGAAACGTCGTTACAGCTGAGCGTTGACCGTCGTCATGGATACAATCACCTTAACGTTAACGAATAGGAACCATCATGAATTTGCATTTTATTTTAGCGCATTTTTACAAAATTCGCTCTAAAATGTCTTTAAATTTGGATGTAAAGCTGTTTATTGACGTTCTCTCGTTTAAACCAAAAGAACGAAAATCCTAACGCTGTGTGTTTTCCTACAGACCAACGTCTGTATTTATATGTACCATTAGTGGAATGAATTTGCATTTTCTTTTTGTGCATTTTTACAAAATACGCTCTAAAATGTCTAAATTTGGATGTAAAGCTGGTTATTAATTTTTTTTAATAATACTTGTTATACCCAAAGTTCTGTATTTTAACATGTGGATATGTTCACCTTCTTTTACGATTCTCCTTCTACTGATAATCAAGACGTTAACGACAGGAAGAAGTGATGAAGAGGAGGCCGTCACGGAGCCTCCTCTTCATGCCTGACGGTGGGCTGTAAATCCGTGTCCCCTTCGACCCCCCCTGGCCCGCCACCTCGCCGTTATCTCGCCTCGTCTGTCCTCAGCTCGTCTTCCAGCCGTGTGCGTATCTGACAGGTCATCGGCTGCGGCTCCACCTCGCTGTTATACGGCCCCCCCACAGGAGCCCGGGGGTGTTTACGAGGGGTCGATAACGAAGGCGGCGATAACGGGGAACACGTAATCACCACGGGAATCAGGTGTCACGGCCGGACACTGAACCAGTCGACTACAGGTGATGGAGACAGAGGATGTTCAGGTTCTTCCTTTTTTCCTTTAATTTCTGTGGCTCGTCAGGAATTAACCCATAATAAAGAGATCTAAATATATACAATTTCAACCCATGAGGACCCACAGTGTTGTTACACCGGTGTAACGAGAACGTTGGTTCCCCCAGACATTCCCTTCCGCGTGGTTCACTATTGATTTTATTCTTCCTTGAGCTCATACCAGCGACTGAAGAAAAGAGCAGCGACGTGTGGAGCTTTCCTTCTATCTGAGCCCGTTCCTCGTGAAATAAGTTGGTTTAAAACTTTCAGGATTATCCAGCAGCATCTGGATTGTCCCAAATAAAGAAAGTTTTATCACTGAATTTTTCTAGTAATCTGAATAAATAGAGTTTTAACCCATAAAGACCCACAGTGTTTTATGTTTTATGAACTTTATGTCTGAATTTAACTCATTGAGTCATACATGGTAAAATACAGAATTTTGCATATAACGTGTTATAATACATTATATATAAAGGATGAGGACGACAATAACCAGCTTTACATCCAAATTTATTTTAGACATTTTAGAGCGAATTTTGTAAAAATGTGCAAAAAGAAAACGCAAATTCATTCCACTAATGTTACGTATATGTCAAAATACAGATCTTTGGGAATAAAAAGTATTATTCTGAAAGAAAAAAACCTTTATAAATGTGTTGTATGTGGCCCTCTTGGTCGATGGTATAACCCACATAATTTATCTTAATAAATCTTGGTTCTTTTGGGTTAAACGAGAGAACGACAATAACCAGCTTTACATCCAAATTTATTTTAGACATTTTTGAGCGAATTTTATAAAATGACGATTCCATTCAGGATTCATGGTTCGTTTCCAACTGTCTGATCAGATTCAGGGACTTTGAGTCGATTTAGTGGCTTTTTATCCCAAAATTCAACCAGCGTGACTGTAAAATAAAAACCTGCATAATCCACAGTGTTAATAAAGTTTCCTGTTGTTTGTCATCAGCTATTTAATTAAAGTGCAACCAAAATCTCTTGGTGGTATATATATAGAGGAGCTGACAGATGTTTTTACAGACATCTTCAACACCTCCCTGAGGCAAGCCATTGTGCCTTCAGGCTTCAAAACTGCTACCATCATTCCTGTGCCAAAGAAATCCTTCCCATCCTGCTTCAACGACTATCGTCCTGTGGCACTGACACCCATTATCATGAAGTGCTTTGAACGACTAGTCCTGTCACACATAAAATCCATCCTGCCCCCCAGCCTGGACCCTTACCAGTTCGCTTACAGGGCAAAGCGATCCACAGACGATGCAATTTGCTCTGCCCTCCACCCAGCACTCACCCACCTGGACAAGAAAGACTCGTATGTGAGAATGCTGTTCTTAGACTTCAGCTCAGCGTTAAACACCATAATACCACAACAACTCATCTGCAAACTGGACAAACTGGGCCTCAGCACCTCACTCTGCAACTGGCTGCTGGATTTTCTCAGCCAGAGGCCTCAAGCGGTGCGTGTTGGCAACAACTTCTCAGACAGGATTATCCTTAACACAGGGGCCCCACAAGGCTGTGTGCTCAGCCCCCTCCTCTTCACCCTCCTGACACATGACTGCACACCAACCCACAGCTCCAACCACCTTGTGAAGTTTGCCGACGACACAACACTGGTGGGCCTCATCACTAACGGCGATGAGACCCACTACAGGAAAGAGGTAGAGCTTCTGACCAGATGGTGCAAAGACAACAACCTCCTGCTAAACATCAGCAAGACCAAAGAGATTGTTGTCAGCTTCCAGAGAGGTCACACCCAACACCCCCCTTTGACCATCGACGGTGCTGCAGTGGAGAGGGTGAGCAGCACCAAGTTCCTGGGGGTGCACATCAGTGATGACCTCTCCTGGACCTCCAACACCGCATCACTGGCCAAGAAAGCACAGCAGCGTCTCTACTTCCTGTGTAAACTGAAGCGGGCAAGTGCCCCGCCACCTATCATGACGACATTCTACAGAGGAACCATCGAAAGCATCCTGACCGGCTGCATCACCGTGTGGGGCGGGAGCTGCACTGACTACAACAGGAAGGCTTGCAACGCATCGTGAGAACAGCTGAAAGGATAATCGGTGTACCGCTACCCTCCCTGCAAGATCTTTACACCACCCGCTTCAGCCGCAAAGCTATCTCAATTGCCAACGATAGAAGTCACCCAGCACACAGTCTGTTCAGCCTCCTGCCCTCTGGAAAGAGGTACAGGAGCCTCCGCTCCCGCACCACCAGACTCACGAACAGTTTCTTCCACCAGGCCGTGAGACTGCTGAACTCTCTCCCCTCCTCCCTCTCACCCCCAGCCCCAGCCAGAAGGAACACAGGGCTGGCAAACCAAACCTAGGTCACTGGACTGTCCCCCCCCCCCCCCCCCCCCCCCCCCCCCCCACACACACACACACACACACCCACCTAAATTGACTCTGCACATGCAAATATTTGCACACACTTGCTGCTTGTATATTTATATTTATATATATTGCTATTGCACTAGGCATTACATTACAACAACTACCTCATAATGCACATAACTGGGACAATCAGTACTGTCTTGTTTTGTCTGTTTTGCACACCTGCACTTTGATGTTGTTGTACATGTAAACGCATAGGATAGTGAGAAACGAAATTTCGATTCCTTTGTATGTCAAGTACATGTGAAGAAAGTGACAATAAAATTGACTTTGACTTTGACTTTGATATATATATATATATATATATATATATATATATATATATATATATATATATATATATATATATATATACACACTTAAGCCCAAAATTATGCAATTATTCGTACCTCATCAAATACAAGGGATTTCTTGATTTTTTTCACTTAAAATTATATATATATATATATAATTCCCTCACAAAGCATGCCCTGCCAGGAGCTTTCTATATCAGTCATTTATTGGATGTGATTTTTTTTAATTTACACATTCTAATGAAGCACAAATCAATGATGGCTTCAGTCTTTTGTGTCCTATTGAAGTAAAAACTGAAGTGAAATACTAGTTTGTAAGTGAAAAAATAAAGAAATCCCTTGTATTTGACAGGGGTTATATATATATGAGACGTCAAAAAGAATCTGAAATATACTGTACATCACAATCTGTATTACAAAAATGCATTAAAACAGCTCATAAAATGCTTTTTCTTTTTTTTAATAAATACTATGTGATATCTGGGTGATCATGAAGACAAATGTTTAAAATCAGTGATACGATTCAAAAGTTATATTATATATGTATATATATGTATATACATATATATATATTTATGTGTATATGTGTATATGTGTATATGTTTATATATATATATGTATATGTATATATATGTGTATATGTGTATATATGTATATATGTGTATATATGTATATATGTATATATATATATGTATGTATGTATGTATATACATATATATATATATATATATATATATTTGGCAGCTTGAGCTCAGCCACATTTCTTGTTGTATAACAGCTTCTCTCTGGGTTGAAATGTGGGTTTTTTATTCTTTTATATTTTTTTTCCACTGACTGCTGTGTTTTATTGGCCCAGCGTATGGTTTGTTTTGGTTAAAAAAAATAAAAAGGAGAACTTTGGCTGCTAGAGGCTGAGGTAAAGCCCTCTGGCGTCTGCCTTGAAAATTGAAAAGTGCGTTTGGCCGAGGCCTGGACGGAGGAGCGTGTTGAACCGAGTGGAGTCGCCACGGGAGAGCGTGAATAATACATGGTTAAAAGCTGCATCTCTGCAGCACACGCTGCCTCCTCCTCCTCCTCCTCCTCCTCCTTTCTTGTCTCTAACTTCGCCGCCTGGAAGTTTTCTGTCAATTAAAAACTCTCCATGAGTTTTACTGCTGTGTGTGTGTGTGTGTGTGTGTGTGTGTGTGTGTGTGTGTGTGTGTGTGTGTGTGTGTGTGTGTGTTACAGTCTGTGGATGCACAGTAATGCAGAAATCAATCTTCTTATTACGTTTCTGCTCTCGTGTGTGTGTGTGTGTGTGTGTGTGTGTGTCGTGCAGGCTGGTAGCATCTCTTCTTTCCACCCCCCCCCTCTTGTTCAGGAAGTGGACTAATGGCATTTGAGTGGATGGAGGGAGCGGGAAAGCGGGCGAAGGGAGGGGGGGTGGTTCCTTCCTGTGTGGCGTGTCATTCGTGGATCCTGTTGTGCTGCGGTCGGCCTTGAGACTCGGCAGTTTAACCCCAAACAGGATTAAATAGTGCGTTTTCTTCTCGGGATTATTAAAACACACCGTAGCACCGCTGAGGGTTTTCTGCTCCGCGGACGAACCCCAGGAATCGACTGTTTGTGCTTTCGATGCCGTTTGGTTCACCCACAGAAGCACAAACCTGCAGCACTCTGGACTGCATAACGTAAAACCAGCACCCTGTGTGGTCCAAACACCCACCCCATCCCAAAAATGGGAAAATCTGTAATTTTGCAGTAAAGTCAAATTGCATGAATGAAAATTTGCAGCCAAAGCTGAATAAAATTAACGTTTGGCTGAACACTGGATATCAAATGCAGTTAATAGTGCATTAATAGTCTACAATAAATACTGTATTTAGACTATAAAATATTAGCCTGCGTCCTCCTCAACACTGTGAACTCCATCGTCTTCTTTTCGATCCCATTTGCTTTGTCCTCTGAGAACTTTTTCCTCTTTTCCTTGTTGCTGCTGCAGTCTTCTTTCTCCCTCATGCTCAGCGTGCAGTAGCACTAAAGTTCTTTGCAGAGAAACTTAGTCTAGATGGTTTGGTTGAACACTTGGCAGATAACGTAATAAATTTTCCCTCCTTTATAATGTAAGATAAGATAAGATAAGAGATAAGATATGACTTTATTGATCCCACAACGGGGAAATTTGTCTGTTACTGCAGCGTACAGAGTAAAGACATGAAGATAAAAGGTAAAGAAGATAAAAGCTATAAAAGTACACAACACTATGTACAAAATTCGTAGAATTGAGAAAAAATACTGATAAATAGCAATAAAAAAGAAAAAAAAAGAAAAAAGGTATGCATAAGCAAAGCATATATACATACATACATGCACGTACATACCTACATACATACACATATTTGCATATATATACGCACATACACACATGTACGCATACATAGCTAATGCAGACTTAAGGTGCAGGGTGTGTGTGTAGAGAAAAGTGCCGAGTGGAGGAAAAGTGACTACAGTGAGTTATAAAGTCTTATTGCTGTTGGGATGAATGATCTGCGGAAGCGCTCCTTCTTGCAGCGAGGGTGTTTGAGTCTCTGGCTGAAGGAGCTGCTAAGCGCACCCACTACCCCATGCAGAGGGTGATGGGGGTTGTCCATGATGGATGTCAGCTTTGCCAACATCCTCCTCTCTCCCACCACCACCACCGACTCCAGAGGACATCCCAGTACAGAGCTAGACTTCCGTACCAGTTTGTCAATTTTCCTTCTGTCCCTGTCAGTGCATCCGCCCCCCCAGCAGACTACTGCGTAGAACAGGGCAGATGCTACGACGGAGTAAGACGGATGTAAGAAGAATATTAAGTTTTTATCAATAATGTAATAACTTATTATAGGTTCAGTAATTACATTTGCAAAAAAAAAAGTTTGTGCACCAAGCCAATAACGTAATAATCAGCCAATAACATAAGTTATTACGTTGTTGGCAGATTTATTATCGTATCATCTTATACACAAACTTCATTCCTGTTCTCGCTCTTTAACACTGTGAAATATCTGCACATCGCCGACATTTTAAGGTCAACGGGTCGTTGTTCGTGCACTATTCAGGCCTGGGTGTTACCTCACTAAACTGAAGGTCAGATCGGGCGTTTTTTTTTTTTGCTAAATATATATAATCGGCTTTAAACAATATCCATGTTTATATCCCTAAATAACTTTGCAAAAACATATTTGGAACCTGACTTTGTCTGCACAGGCGTTACTTTGCATGTCGGAATGGATCAATTCATCACTGCTTTTTCCTGCAAGTCCAGTTACAGATGTGCAATGTTGTATTGTTATGGGCTGGTGCATGGATGCATGCAACAAGAAAAAGAAAACGAGACGGAGCTGATTTGTGCGAGAGACGGAGAGGTGGAGAAAGCAGACGGCGATGCAGGTTGAGACGGAGAGAGAGAGAAAAGAGAGAGAGAGAGAGAGAGAAGAACACAGACAGCCTTTTGAGATTCCACTCACGCATCTCTGAGTGTCTCTCAGTCTCTGAAGTATTGAATGAAAATGACTCCCTACCTGCACACACAAAGTATGTATGCATTACACACACACACACATGCACACAGACACACGCACACACACACACACATTAGCGAGGAACAGAATCTGTAAACATATAGGGATGAAAGACTCTGCAGTTATCTCATTAAGTAGTACTGAGCCCTTAGTCTGATGGGATTAGTGTAGTGTGAATGTAGTAGAGAGAAAGTCTGATTAGTTTATAGAGGAGCTGCCTTTGTGTAATTGCATTACATTTAAATGTCTACAATTCCCCCCCCCCACCCGAACACATTTTATTTTTTTTCTGCATTGTCTTGACGCAGCATATCAGCATCAACTCCACGTAAGTCACAAAATTGAAATTTGCGATGCGACATTGAGGCGGATTGTTGGTGTATTCAAGGGACATGATTATCGCTGCAAAGCAAACAAAGCTTAATAATAAAATATAAATAAACATTTAATAGGTGCTAGATTTTGTATTAAAGGGAAGTTCTAACTACTGCAGTAACTTAATAAATCATGTTGATGTTGACAACTTCCTTTGTGTATATAAACAAACATACATACACATGTATTTATGTATATATATATGTATGTATATGTATATATATGTATATGTATGTATATGTATATATATGTATGTATATATATATATATATATGTATATGTATATATGTATGTATATATATATATATATATATGTATATGTATATATGTATATGTATATATATTGTGTGGTGACGTTGCAGCCTCCCCTCCTCCTCCACTGTATTCACGATGCTCTGTAACATAACGTTCTCATCGAGGGCGACGGCCTCAATAATTAATGCAACAAACGCGTCTGCCAGGAGACGCAGGTGTTCACCTGAGGACCTTTTTCTGGCGTCTCAGGTGTCATCACAGGACCCTGACTAGTAAATGTGGAGTACGACGTGGTAAAGTTCAGGTTGGAGAGGGAGTAAAGACAGAGGGTCAGGAGATCAAACTCACGCTCTTTCACTTAAAACCTGAGAATTCCTCATGTCTCCCTATTAAAATAATGGCATAAGCCTCTCTTTTTTCTCATCTCTTGATGATGCTGCTACATCTGGTAAAATCACCTTAATCCTGAATTAAAGGATCAGAGTTTTCATACCCCATAGATCACTTTACTTTTACTTTAGTTTTTGATTTTAGTTATTTTTTTTCTATTGCCCAAGTTAGGATAAAACCCTGATTTAACATCTTTCATGATGGCGGCTGCTTCAAGAAGAAAGAATAAGCGCTGAACATGATTCTAGAATCAGTTCCTACTGGTCAGAGGTAAGGTTTATTATCATAAAGGCATACATAGTGATTTAATGAAAGTATCCTTTAATAATAATTTTATATATAGTGCTGTGCATATCAATGACTTCCATAGATAGGCAGCAAAATAGAAAAAAATATTAATGTCTATTAAACATGTGTCATCACTTATTAATAATTTGTCACATCTCGATTAAAAAAGTTGTAAAAACTAAATGTTGAGTTATGTTCAATAAAAAAATAGATAAATTAGAGATGGTAAAGTGATTAAAATTTAACTGCAGGTAATGCGAGTTTTCTTCAGAAATCTTTCTTTACTCACTTTATTTGTTAATGTTGTTTAAGTGACATTACAACATTATAATAAAATAAATGTTCACAGTCCTCCACTGTCAAGGCCTTTTTTGTCCTATTATTATATAACAATTCATGCATTTGATAACCTCAAGTGTTTAAAAAAAAAAAGTAAAAAAAAGACAATAGCCATTATTTTAATAGTGTGACGAGATATATGATGATGAAGATGGTGATGATGATGATGATGATGATGATGATGATGATGGTGATGGTGACGATGATGGTGATGATGATGGTGATGATGATGATGATGGTGATGACGATGATGATGGTGATGACGATGACGATGATGTTGATGGTGATGGTGATGATGATGACGATGATTATGATGGTGATGATGACGATGATTATGATGGTGATGATGATGACGATGATGGTGATGATGATGATATTGATGGTGATGATGATGACGATGATTATGATGGTGATGATGATGACGATGATTATGATGGTGATGATGATGACGATGATGGTGATGATGATGACGATGATTATGATGGTGATGATGATGACGATGATGGTGATGATGATGATATTGATGGTGATGATGATGACGATGATTATGATGGTGGTGATGGTGATGATGATGATGATGGTGATGATGACAATGATGGCGATGATGATGATGCAATGATGGTGATGATGACCATGATGACGATGATTATGATGGTGATGATGATGACGATGATTATGATGATGATGACGATGACGATGATGGTGATGGTGATGATGATGACGATGACGATGATGGTGATGATGATGACGATGATTATGATGGTGATGATGATGACGATGATGGTGATGGTGATGATGATGACGATGATGGTGATGGTGATGGTGATGATGATGACGATGACGATGATGGTGATGATGATGACGATGATTATGATGGTGATGGTGATGATGATGACGATGACGATGACGATGATGGTGATGGTGATGACGATGACGATGATGGTGATGATGATGACGATGATTATGATGATGATGATGGTGATGGTGATGACGATGACGATGATGGTGATGATGATGACGATGATTATGATGACGATGACGATGATGGTGATGGTGATGATGATGACGATGACGACGATGGTGATGATGATGACGATGATGGTGATGATGACAATGATGACAATGATTATGATGGTGACAATGATGACGATGATTATGATGGTGATGATGATGATGGTGACGATGATGACGATGATTATGATGGTGATGATGATGACATGTGCAGAACGCGCCCGACCACCTTGAGCCTAACGAGTCTCGGCAGAACACTTTCCATATGGGTTTCAGTGTGTTTGTGTGTGTGTGTGTGTGTGTGTAAACCAGCAGTACAAACTCATGTGTGTGTGTGTGTGTGTGTGTGAGGAGGGTTAATAGCACATAACAATGTGTGTGCCCCTCTCGTGTTTAAGAAGGTTAAGTGCTGGAGTGTGTTCAGCTTGGCCGTGAATCGACATTTTTACAAAAAGGAATTCATTGAGTCAAACAGACAAACCTGTGTTTTTACGGTTTACACAGTACAGCAGCAGCATTAACAGCAGCAGCATTAACAGCAGCAGCAGCATTAACAGCAGCAGCAGCATTAACAGCAGCAGCAGCAGCATTAACAGCAGCAGCATTAACAGCAGCAGCATTAACAGCAGCAGCAGCAGCATTAACAGCAGCATTAACAGCAGCAGCACCAGCATTAACAGCAGCAGCATTAACAGCAGCAGCACCAGCATTAACAGCAGCAGCATTAGCAGCAGCAGCAGCAGCATTAACAGCAGCAGCAGCATTAACAGCAGCAGCAGCAGCAGCAGCATTAACAGCAGCAGCAGCATTAACAGCAGCAGCAGCAGCATTGACAGCAGCAGCAGCATTAACAGCAGCAGCAGCATTAACAGCAACAGCAGCAGCAGCAGCAGCAGCATTAACAGCAGCAGCATTAACAGCAGCAGCAGCAGCAGCATTAACAGCAGCAGCAGCATTAACAGCAGCAGCATTAACAGCAGCAGCAGCATTAACAGCAGCAGCATTAACAGCAGCAGCAGCAGCAGCATTAACAGCAGCAGCAGCAGCAGCATTAACAGCAGCAGCATTAACAGCAGCAGCATTAACAGCAGCAGCAGCATTAACAGCAGCAGCATTAACAGCAGCAGCAGCATTAACAGCAGCAGCATTAACAGCAGCAGCAGCAGCAGCATTAACAGCAGCAGCATTAACAGCAGCAGCAGCAGCAGCAATAACAGCAGCAGCATTAACAGCAGCAGCAGCAGCAGCATCAGCAGCAGCAGCATTAACAGCAGCAGCAGCAGCAGCAGCAGCATTAATAGCAGCAGCATTAACAGCAGCAGCAGCATCAGCAGCAGCAGCATTAACAGCAGCAGCATCAGCAGCAGCAGCATTAATAGCAGCAGCAGCATTAATAACAGCAGCAGCAGCATTAACAGCAGCAGCAGCATTAACAGCAGCAGCAGCATTAACAGCAGCAGCAGCAGCAGCATTAACAGCAGCAGCAGCAGCAGCATTAACAGCAGCAGCATTAACAGCAGCAGCAGCAGCAATAACAGCAGCAGCAGCATCAGCAGCAGCAGCATTAACAGCAGCAGCAGCAGCATTAATAGCAGCAGCAGCATTAATAACAGCAGCAGCAGCATTAACAGCAGCAGCATTAATAGCAGCAGCAGCATTAACAGCAGCAGCAGCAGCAGCATTAACAGCAGCAGCATTAACAGCAGCAGCAGCAGCATTAACAGCAGCAGCAGCATTAATAGCAGCAGCAGCAGCATTATTAGCAGCAGCAGCAGCAGCAGCAGCAGCTTGGATTTTCACTTTTATCAACAGTTTACCTCAGTAATACTGAGTCTCTGCTAATGGAACAAACATAAATGTTGCTGGACTAATTCTGCAGGTCTGTAGATGGAGGTAATTACAGAGAGTCATGAGTGTTATTAGACTGCTTGATTACACAAACAAAAAACACACACACACACACACACACACACACTTAGAACCTATTTCCTTTATTGTCACCTGAGCCAAACTGGATTTTTGAGGCTGAGCTAAAAATTCTATTATTTGCTTCATAGATATTTACACAAGACTCTTTTTTTAGTCTGATTAAAATGAGAATTGAATATATAATTTTCACAGTTGGGCCTTATTATGATGCTTTTTCAGTGCTCGTGTGTAGTTATTCAGTTCTCAAAGCCACAAAGAGACTGTGAAATAATATTATTCAGATTATAGATTATTCTTGTAATTCACCTGATAGGAAGTTAGAATGAGGTCTAACTAGTCCAGTTACACTTTTTATAAATAGGTCATAAATATTAACATTTAGAACAGGAAATGGGGAAAAGGCCCCTTTTTATAGAATAAACTAATAAATGCAGTGATATGTTTTGTAAATGACCTTGAATACATGTTTCTGTCCATTTACTGCCTCACATACAATCCAAAGTAATAGCTTTGCATCATTATTGGATATAGAGACTTTTTTGGTGTTCATTTTATTGATAGGCTTATATTCTAAGAAAGAAATCAGCAAATATCTCTTAATCAAGAAAATCAGTGACTAACAATGTAAATGCAGCTTAAATAACTATTTTATTTGGTGTGTGTAACATACAAGTAGTAGATGTATAGATATAGATATAAGAGAGCAGCAGTGTTATTTCTGTTTTCTGTACATCTGCAGGTTTTGTGGAGGGAGATGTCCTGGCGTGTTGCTTCTTTTTTTTTTTTTTTGCTTTTCTTGTTGCTTTATTTGGAAAATGCTGCTTCGTCAGCAGTTCAGGTAGTTTTTTTTTTCTCTCTCTCTCCTCCCTTTCCCCAGCGCTGTTCTTCCCACACAAACAAACATGAAGCGAACTCTCGCTTGCATGCACACACACACACACACACACACACACACACACACACACACACACACACACACACACACACATAATCTCAGCTTTGTCCTCCTTTCTCCTCCCTCCTTCTCTCTCTCTCTCTGAGCATTAAAGCAAACTCAGCAGACCTCCAGGCTGCCAGCGAGCAGAGGCATTCTGGGTAATCCAGGGTGCGAGAAGGAAGAAAACTCAAAACAACAAAAAAAACACACACACACACACACACTTGATGCATGACAATGTTCACTCAGACAAACACAGACGACGTCTACGTGTGTCCGTCTGAGCGTTAATGACTGGGAGATATAAACGAAGGATAGTGTGTGTGTGTGTGTGTGTGTGTGTGTGTGTGTGTGTGTGTGTGTGTGATTAAACCTCGTCAGACCTGAAAAGTCAAACTTCAGAGACTGAGACCGGAGAGAGGAGGAGGTGGAATAGATAGATACACACACTCTGGCCGTTTACACACCATCACGGGGGGTCAGCGACCCCCCCTCCCCCCCAGAGTCGTCCATTGGTTTGTTGGTTTGTTGGTTGGTCGTTTAGCATACAAACGGCCACAGGAAGCAGACGCAGCGCCAGCGCCACCCGTCTGGGACGGGGCGCAACAAAACAACCCAAGATGTAAAAATAAACCTGGACCGAGGCAGGAAATGGCAAGGAAGAGACGTGGGGGGGGGGGGGCAGAACTACCCACAAATCTATTTAACAGAGTATAAATTTCTTTTTAATTTTTTTTCTTTTTTTTTTTTCAATCTCGATTTCATTCATGATTTTTTTCAAATCAAGTTTCAGAGCTCAGTTTTTACATTGATGTGAAAAACGAACAGGTGACGGTATCTTTTTTTTGGTACAATTACATTGTGTAGAATTAGCTTACTCCACTGGCAGATAATTGATTTTAATCAATTCATTTTTTTTGTCGTCTGTTTCCTTAAGTCAAGACCAAATTGACCCAAATCAGGAAAAAAAAGAAAAACTTGAAATGAGCTAAATCATCGGCCAGTGGATTAAGGTATTTCTACTCAATATTGGACGAATTGTACCAACAAAAAAAGGATTTCAGTTCTTGCAGTGCTTACATCGTACCATCAAAACCAATAAATGCCATATTTCCAGTGCAAGAATGAAAACTAGACTGTGACTATAAATAGAATCATTTGTCTATAAATTGTTCTAAGTACCTCTGCATAACACTGCATCCTTATTAACATATAAGAGAATAAATAATAAAGAAATACGGACCAACTTACAACAAAGAATAGCTTTATTAACTTTATTATCTGGAATTCAAAATAAAATTAAATCCTTAATTAAACATTTGTTGACTGACCATGTCAAACCATATGATACTGAAAAATAAAACTACATAAATGGTCTTATCAGTGATTGTGGTGTAATGTCTTTAATTTCTTTGTCTCCAACATTTCAGACTCAGTAACACACCGGTCTTTCACAGTGAACCAAGCGCTACAGACGCTTCGTCATATTTCCTCGTCTTAGCTTTGGGAGACTTTCGTTTGTCTCTTTATCTCCGTCTCTCTCCGCCTGTCTTCTCATCCCTGTTAAATATGTTTTCATGGTGTCACTTGGTGTCTACACTTCATACTCATACTCTGTGCTGTATGCTCCCTGTGAACACTCTGCTGCCCCCTAATGGAGTGGAGGTGCTATTGCACTTTTTTTTCTAGGATAGTAAAAAATAAAAATAAAAAAATAAAAAAGCATGTTTCCTGAGGTCAAATGTGCCCCCCTTGATGCGCTCCACTATATGAGAATCACTCTTATAACTAGAGAGCAGAAGTATTTTAACTTAGAGTGAAGGTCAGGGCGATGACATTTATGAGTGAAAAAGTTGAGGAAAACCAAAAAAAAATTCTATATCCAGCTCAGACTTAATCAGACTAAAAAAAGAGTCTTGTGTAAATATCTATGAAGCTAATAATAGAATTTTTTAGCTCTCAATTATGTTTCAGCCTCAAAAAATCCAGTTTGGCTCAGGTGATTATAGCATAAATAGATTTTAAGTGTGTGTGTGTGTGTGTGTGTGTGTGTGTGTGTGTGTGTGTGTGTGTGTGTGTGTGTGTGTGTGTGTGTTGTCTCCCCCCCAGAGTGCTGCAGCAGCTCCCAGTCCCGTCCTTGGGAACCTTCCCCCAGGAGAGGGAATGCCAGTGGGGCCGGTCCCTCCAGGATTCTTTCAGGTATACACAGGTGTACACAGAAGTACAAGAACACATGAACAGAAAGATTTTCAGGTGGCTTCCACCGATATTTGATAAATGAGACAATAAGTAAACTAGTAAAATGGGGAGCACAGACCTCCACCAAAGATATTACGACTCCTACATTCTTAGATGTAGTTACCAGATTTCACCACCAGGGGGCCACCCCAAATGACTGATCATTACCAAATTTTAATCATCGGTTCATGGTTCCATATCTGACATTCGCTGAAAATTTGGCGAAAATCTGAGCAAAACCTTTTGAGATATTTTGCTGTGAAGCAGGCAAACAGCGGCTAAAACATAACCTTTTTAGTGGAAGTAATTAAGGCCATTATTATATTTCATCCCACGGATTTGGTGTGGTACTTTTTGCATATATGAGTTTTTTAGTTGTTCCTTAAATAACTCACTCCAACCTAAAGGTAAAATATGCAGGATTTGCTGTTTTTGTGGCCCCTCACAGACTCCACACATGAGTGAAAGCTTAAAATAGAGATGCCGAGCAAGAATAAATCTATAAAAACCGAGAAATAAAAAGATTATTTTGTTCAATCCCACCACAGCGATTACGTTCCAAACCTCAGCATAACCACCACCACACGTTTCCAGCGTCTGCCTTCAACTGCGTTTATCAGCGCGCGGGCTTCACTTTTACAAATGCGTTTATCTGTGAGAGAAAAGCGTCCTGACAGGAGAAATGTATCTCAGCATTCAGCTCCCCCCCCCCGAGACCGTCCTCTGTTCTCCATCAGAAGGACTCCGCCAGTCGGGCATTGATCCACCGTCATTATCAGTCAAACTCAGAAGCTGGGATCTGACACGCAGGTCGATCGCCTTCATGGGCGTTTTTCTCAAACTAGGGTCCGAAACGGCCTTTTTTTTCCGCCTTCTGAAGATCAATTGTTCTTTGAAGACAAAGTCTTGTCAAAATGGACTGGTTAAAACTAAATGGATGTAGAAATTTGCATTGGATAAGTACACAGGTGAGTGTGACTTTTATTATTTTTATTATTGTAAATGAAGGCACATATCTCGCTTCTCGCTATTAATGAATCCACATAATGATATTGGTCATTTACTGTCTCACACAAGTGAAATTAAGAGTTTAAATCATCATTGCATGGTAGTTAAACGTCTAACGTCTCGTAGATGAGAAGATGAAGATACATAAGTAAAGAAACGAGTCTTGGTCAAAACCTGTGGAGCATTGCTCTCTGGTGGCGTTTTTGTAAAACTGCTTCTACAGAAATTCTTCTTATTTAAACAAACACAGCAACAAAAAAACTACTATTCTCTCTTGTTTTTTTTCTTTTCTATAAATCCAATCCAATGAAAATGTGGTTGACTTCCACCCGTTATTACTGACATGAAACTGTTGTTAAAGGTTTGGATCTAGGACACACACTTCTCTGGTTTCCTGTTTTTTAGAGTTTCTATCCACGGCTGATTTGACCAACATTCCTGCTCATTTCTGCGTTTTTTTTTTTATTCCAGCCATTCATGTCACCTCGATACCCCGGAGGACCCAGGCCCCCCCTCAGATTACCCAACCAGGTGAGAGCTCGCCGCCCCCTGCAGGCTGGAGGTGGAACAGTGGGGGTAGTAACTGGTAGTAACTCTGGTCCTGGATCCTCTCTTTAGGGTCTCGCAGGCGTCCCAGGCAGCCAGCCCATGTTACCCAGTGGAATGGACCCCACGAGACAGCAAGGTACAATCAGCATCATTAAAGTCCAATGTATTATGTCTTGATTTAGTATTCTCTGTCCTGCCACAGTCTATAAGAACTTGTTCTAATGAGCTCCAGTCCTATTTTTCGGTTTTCCTGCTCTAAAAGAAATACCCATGGTGAATGTGGACAAATCTCCACAACCACAAGGTTAAATCTGCTATTAAAAGAAAAGGTACAACATGTGGGGTGAATACAGATGTGTCAGAATCAATTAAATATTAATGTGAAAGAGCAAATAAAGATAGAATATTGCAAAAATCCTGTTTTACAGTGAATATCATCTTGGAAAAATGAGTTGGTAGCCCAAATAAAACCAGGTATGATCAGTATTCATGCAAAGATAGATGCATGTAACCTGAAAGTGCAATTTTAGATTCTTTTTAAGAAATATTGTCAGCAGACAGACCTCGATTTTATGCCTTTCAACCATTTTTTTGCTTATTACAAATAAAAAATGCTTTATTTATTGTTGCACCTGAGACTTTTATCATGCAATTCATGTACTGATGTAAAGTTTTAATACAGGCAACAAGGAGCAGTAACTCAGATGCTGCAGCTATATTTGGGGTCAGAGACACAATTATTGCTGCAAGGACAATTCAACAACTGTAGTTTCTGTTTCTGGAGAATCAGTATAAACCCATGGATGCAGGACGAATCCATGAGATGTGTTAATTCTATTAAATTATGCCTAAAAAGACTCAGAATGTGCAGGTGCTGTTGAATTTAACATCCTGAAGATTAGGGTCTAAACAAAAAGTGAAATATTCAAGAGTTTCTGAAGTTTCTAAAGTTTGCACATAGCATGATGGGGGATATTTCTATCCTTTAGGTGACATTTTTCAGATAGAAAGTCCAAACATAAATATTATATAATCATCATTAAAACTTAAAGTCCCATAGGTGTTCTGTGGTGGTGTAGGGGGTAGTGTTCTTATCAAAATAAGCAGCAGACACAGTTCTTTGCATCTATGTCACAACATATATTTCACAGGGAAAAAAGGTTTTATGAATGGATAGATAAGTTGTTGTGAATATTAAAACATTGAGAAAACAAACGATTTATTATCATTTCATCATTTACTACACATACTGTGGTTATCAGAGGAGTGTGTGGGACATGAAAAAATAACCTTTATCCATTTAATCATCATCATTAATCATCATCGATTTAATCTTTTACAATAAAAAAACTAATATTTTGAGTTGTATTTATTAACCACATAGCTCCAACACTAAATGAAGTATTTTTGTCTGTAGTAAATGTGTATACATATATATTAGTATGTAGTAGTATGCATTTAATACCTGAAACTGTTCACTCATATTGAGCTAATAAACTTTTTTTATCATTCTATTTGCTGTAGTTCATTCACAATGAACTAACTACTACAGGTGAGATTTTAGTGAGGAAATGTTTTATATGGACGTAGTTTGTATTTAATACGAATATAAATGAACAACTACTAATAGATTTTTTTTTCTCTGGTAGGTCTGTGAAATATGTGTTGGCTTTGATATAAATGGTCTTAAAAAGACTTTATTTAACCTGTTAAAATCCAAATAACCCTGAGTTTTACTGAGTATTTATGAGTTTTATCCATAAATCTCTGAGCTCCAACACTAAATAAAGTATTTTTATCTGCAGTAAAACCCAATGTTCCTGTTACAGCATCAATATATATCATCAATATCCACATCATCAATACAATAATAAAATAGTTTAATATAATATCAGTAGGGGCGACACGGTGGTGCGGTGGGTAGCACTGTTGCCTCACAGCAAGAAGGTCGCAGGTTCAAGACCCGCCTTGGGCCTGGGTCTGGGGCCTTTCTGTGTGGAGTTTGCATGTTCTCCCCGTGTCTGCGTGGGTTTTCCCCGGGTACTCCGGTTTCCTCCCACAATACAAAAAACATGCTCAGGTTAATTGGTAAACTCTAAATTGCCCATAGGTGTGAGTGTGAGAGTGAATGGTGTGTGAATGGTGTGTGTGCCCCACGATTGGCTGGCGACCATCTGGGGTGTATCCCTGCCTCTCGCCTTAACGCGCTGGGATAGGCTCCAGCAGACCCCTGCGACCCCGAAAGGGAATAAGCGGGATAGACAATGGATGGATGGATAATATCAGTAGTAGCTGCAACTAACCACTATTTAGAGATTTATTTAGATTGGAGCTGTTTGTGGGATTATTTAATTGGCTCCTTTATAATCTCATTTTTAAACATCTTACAGAAAATATTCTTCATGTTCTGGAATGATCCTCAGTGTGTGTGTTTCAGGACATCCAAACATGGTCGGACCAATGCAGCGGATGACCCCCCCCAGAGGCATGGTGCCGCTGGGACCCCAGGTACACGAGTTATGGATTTATTTTGGGTTTATTTGGATGCTCACCTGTTCGTATGACAGTTTTTTTTCCCCTTGTTTTCTTTTCAGAACTACGGAGGTGGGATGAGACCACCACTGAATGCACTGGTTGGGCCTGGGATGGCTGGTATGAACATGTGAGTTTCTACACACACACACACACACACACACACACACACACACACACACACACACACACACACACACACACAGAATGCAGAAAGCTAACGCGTGTGTGTGTGTGTGTGTGTGTGTGTGTGTGTGTGTGTGTGTGTGTGTGTGTGTGTGTTTCAGGGGGCCTGGTGGGGGGCGACCGTGGCCAAATCCTCCAAACTCCAATTCTGTGAGTCCAAAGTGAAAACCAACAACACAACTGAACTTTCTTCATTTGAAAAAGAAAAAAATGAAATAATAAAAATATATATTATTTTTTGTAGACTCCTTATTCTTCTGCATCTCCAGGAAGTTACGTGGTACGTTTGATTGATTTTTTTATCCAGTTTGTGGTCACCAGCTGTTCAAGTATAATTCATTTGCTCCTGAATGAAGCTCACCATGGACTCATTGTGGTTTCAGGGCCCTCCAGGGGGCGGGGGGCCACCTGGGACCCCCATAATGCCCAGTCCAGCAGGTAAACCGAGCAAAGTTAGAATAGTTCAGGAATTTTTCTATTAGTTTTTCATTTTTATTTTTTTATTTTATTTTTTTCTTATTGTGTTTAAGTGTCTTTTTTTTTCCAATTAGATTTGCTAGTTTTGTGACTTTTTCTTTTTTTTTCTTTTTTAATGCTTAGTTTTATTATTTTACATTTTTCCGTAATATGGAATATTTGTCGTGGGTGAATTGTAACAAAGTGTAATACAATCTAAAAAAAAATATTTTTTTTGCAATTGCATTTATATATACATTATATATACATATATATGTAGATTAATTGTGTTTTATCAACAGCTGTTTATCTGCCCTAAAAGAATATATTTAAAAAAAACTTCTTTTACATCTATTATAAAAATGCAATTGCAAAAAAAACAAACATTTTTTTTATATTTTATTACACTTTGCTGATGTTTTTGAAATTCACCCACGACAAATATTCCATATTACGAAAAAATGAAAAATAATAAAACTAATAAAACTAAGCATTAAAAAAAAAACAGAAAAAAGTCACAAAACTAGTCAATCTAATTGGAAAAAAAAAATAAAATGACACTTAAATGGAATAAGAAAAAATAAATAAATAAAAATTAAATTAAAAACTAATATATATTAATGCTCAAAACTGTAAAACTGTGAAAGGAAAATAGAATAAAGATAGTCCTCTTTAATTTTAATTAGTTTCTGTTAGTTTTGTAAACACACAATAATAATTCTAGTATGTGTTATTTCCTTGGTACCTTTGTGTGTACATTTATCCTCTTGTTCTATTTTTCTCTTCATTATTTCAGATTCCACTAACTCTGGTGACAACATGTACACGATGATAAACACAGTTCCTCCAGGAGGAAGCCGACCAAATGTGAGATTTATTATTCAATTCAATTCAATTTATTTGTATAGCCCAGAATCACAAATCAGATTTGCCCCAAAGGGCTTTACATTGTGTACAAAAGCAACACAACATCCCCTGTCCTTAGACCCTCACATCGTACAAGGTAAAACTCCCTAAAAAACCCCTTTAACAGGGAGAAAAAACGGAAGAACCCTCAGGAAGAGTAACAGAGGAGGAATCCCTCTTCCAGGACGGACAGGCGTGCAGTAGATGATGTGTGCAGGTGGAAACATTACAGGGAAATTTGGACATTACAAACAGACAAACAGAAATGTGATGAATGTTGGTAGAAGTGGAGGATGAGGAGCAGGATCCATCACAGCTTTCAGGTTTCACCAAGGCAGCCTCAGACCCTCCAACATCCGTAGATCCCTCAGTGGCTGCACTATTCATTTATTCTTTTCCTATCTCTGTATATCACTTTTTTAGTTTAAAGAGGGACTAGTCACCTAGTCATGAGTCGCTTTTTTTATAATGATAATTTTGCTGCAATGTTAGTTGTAAAAATTGTTTGTGTGGTTGTGTGTGTATTTGATTTATTCTTGAGTTTTATATATATAACGTTTGATGGAGTTTGTGAAGTGTGTGTATCTTAGTCTCCGGTGTGTGTGTGTGTGTGTGTGTGTGTGTGTGTGTGTGTGTGTGTGTGTGTGTGTGTGTGTGTGTGTGTGCTGGTCAGTTCCCTATGGGGGCAGGTGGAGATGGTCCGCTGGGGGGCATGGCAGGAATGGAGCCTCATCACATGAATGGATCGTTAGGTACAGAAACACTCACTTACACACACAAACATTTATTGTTTGACTAAAGTCAGAGGATTTATCATCATCCTCTTAATGATACAGTGAGAAAACATACAAAAAATAATAAAATGAAGAGAATAGTACATTTATCAATCAAAAAGGCTTTGACAGTGGATGTATATGTATTTATATACCGTATTTTCACGACTATAAGGCCACATTAAACTCTTATATTTTCTTCAAAATGTTGGTGCGCCCTATGTATGTATGTAGGGGGAAGTGTGGGCATGGATTGTAGATAAAATAACAGGGATGTGCGTTATGCAGAACATCGTTGTTTTAACAACCTGAAAATGGTAAAGAGACACGCTGATAAAGCACAGTTTAAACTGAAGGAAATCAGCTACACAGCGTTTCTGCGCTCATCTTCTGACTAAAAGCAGTAAAGCAGCAGAAGAAATGAAAATTGAACATTTCCGTCTTGGTGCTTTCGTTTCGGTGCCATCTCTCCATCCAGACCAGGACTACGGTTCTACTACTTCCAGTGGATTATAACGCATCATTTAGAGGAAAGTGACTCTGATGGTGAAGAAAGTGAAGCTGGCATGTTTGATGGAGATTTAGCTGCTGTTGGAATCAGAAACAGAGGATGAGGACTGGTTTGGTTAATGACATTACCCCGCTCTATTTTTAAATACACACACTTGTGTGCTTGTTTTATCCGTGTGTTTTACCATGATGATTAAAAAATGTTAGTATTTTGTAATCAATACTGAAATAAAGCACAACCAAACTCAGTTTAGCTCCTGCTCTATTTCTGTATATAAACCCTCCCCTATAGTTAGGTTCCTTATGTGTGTGTTAAATACAGTAATGACACACAGAACTTTTAGTATGGTGCCTTATGGTCATGAAAATACGGTACACCAATAATAAAGTGACTTTAGGACTATTCCTGAACATTTTAGCGTGTAATCAACTTTAAACATGGATTAAACTGTCCTTTTCATCCCATAGTGAAAGCTCCAATTTGACATTACCTGGAGTTAAATTACACTAATGTCAGGTCCTTTGTTATGTATTGATGTGCACAGCACTTTGTTATATATTGTTAGGATAAAATACTTTGACAGTGGAAATTCAACAAGCTTCGATGATGCTAGAAGCTTCTATGGTGCAGAAGCTCTGATTCTCGATTCTACTGTAGAGTTAAACTGAGTTAAATAAACTAATGTCAATTTGTCCCTTTTTCATCACTTTCCCAGGTTCTTCTTTGCCTGTTTTTATTGAATGTAACTCATCAACATCCAGTTTTGATGCGTGTGATTGTGGTGTAATGTCTTTAATGTCTTTGTCTCCAACATTTCAGACTCAGTAACACACCGGTCTTTCACAGTGAACCAAGCGCTACAGACGCTTCGTCATATTTCCTCGTCTTAGCTTTGGGAGACTTTCGTTTGTCTCTTTATCTCCGTCTCTCTCCGCCTGTCTTCTCATCCCTGTTAAATATGTTTTCATGGTGTCACTTGGTGTCTACACGCTCCCTGTGAACACTCTGCTGCCCCCTAATGTAGTGGAGGTGCAATTGCACTTTATTCTATGACGTACAATGACGTTCTATGACGGTCTAACCCGCCCCTCTTGACAGAGTTTTGTTCAATAACGCTTATTTGTGTTGAATCTTCTTCTCAGGGTCTGGTGACATGGACAGTCTGCCCAAGGTGAGCATGGATAATCCTGTATTTTACACAGGTATGCACACACCTGTGTTTCTGCCTCCTCTCACTGTGTTGCCCCCCCCCCCCCCCTGCAGAACTCTCCTGGTAACCTCAGTATGAGCAACCAGCCCGGGACCCCCAGGGAGGACGGAGAGATGGGCGGAAACTTCCTTAACCCCTTTCAGAATGAAAGTGTGAGTCGTCGTCAGGCTTGAGGCGATTAGAGGGATCTCAGGTGTTAATGGGAATAAAAGGTTCACCTCGTTTTAAAGCTATTAACGCTCTACAGGGATTAGAACGCTTAACGCAGCTGTTGTAAACAGCTCATAAAGTTTCCATGATCGTTTCACGATGAGCTTTCATCATCGAGAAAGACAGAACGGCCACAGCTTTTCAAAATAAAACTGAGAGACAGAGCACGGTGAGGCAAATAATTTTAATTTCATCCAAATGTAGATGATGCAGACGATTTCTGTTTCGCACAAATAGGAGTCAGTTGAATGAAGCAAATCATAGTTGGCAATATGAGAAAGTGAAACGTTTTTAAATAAAGTTTCAAAAGCATCCAATTACTTTTGTATCACAACATGTACATGTTGTTCTCCTGGTAGTTTCATGATTTTTTGTTTTCCTTTTACAAAAATACCTTAAAATGTGTAAGTGGAAAAAGAATGATAAATTATATAGACGTAGTTTATAGCATGTTTTTTTAAAATCATTTTTAAAGGACATTTTTGGCCTGATTACTTCATAACTTGTATAGTGACATTTGATGTAGACTCTGTTAGAAAAATATGGATATATTATATTTAATAAGACTGGAGATTAAATTATTATATGAAATATTGGAGGCAAATTTAGGTTTAACGCTGCTTTGAAATTGACTTTTATTTTGACAAGTCGCCATTATTCTGTCTTTTACACAAAATATCAAATGGCGTGATGGAAAAAGAATGATATTTTCTATATATTTAATAAACCTAGAATATAAAACTAGTTAAAGGAAGTGTATTTCGTAAAACCTTTTTTTAATAGAGTTAAATCTGGGGTTTTGCTACCAGGTTTTTAGGGTCAAACCATGCAGCATTTTTGCCATTTTTTTAATATTGAGTCTCCAACCAACTAAATAACAGGATATATTCATACTTGCCTGATTTACACACTTTCTTGAAGTTCCTTTAAAAAAACATTTATATATGACATTTAGATTTTTATCCAATGCACCAGTGTAATACAGGAGCACCAGTACTATTTTTCCATAGGAATACACCATGCATTAGATATGATTAATGGAATGTTTCTCTCTAACAATGAGTTTTAATCTCTATCATGTAACATAACACATAACAATTGTCTTTTTGCAGAAATGCCGCTCACACACTCCTTCCCTGTGTTTCTGCAGTATTCTCCAAACATGACGATGAGTGTGTGAAGGCAGCGGGACGCGGGTCGGTTCAGTCGCTCAGAGCTGGTGTGGAAAGGAAAGGAAAAAAAAAAAAAGATGGCGAGAGAGAGACAGGTTGTGATGTCATAAAGACCAGTGACTCTTCCTCCTGCCCGGTCGGGACAGCGAGACCCCACCTCCGTCCTAACACCCCCCTCACACACACACACACACACACACACACACACACACACACCATATTTCTGTTTCTCTAAGTGACGACTACATTCATCAGTTCTTCCTCCGTAACCATGAGACTGTACAAAGGAAAAAAATTAAACCACACGGAGGACAAATGTATATTTGCATACAGAGCGTGTATGTGTGTGTGTGTGTGTGTGTGTGTGTGTGTGTGTGTGTGTGTGTGTGACATATGTCATATCACAGATTTCATCCCCCTCTCCCGAAAAAAACACAAAGGCCAGTATCATATTTATCCTAAAGTTTAAAATTCTCAAGGATTTGGACGCATTTTTTTCCTTTTTATTTAAACACAAACTGTTCAACAACTGGTTTTGTCACATGGAACATCTGTTTGACAATTTTCTTTAACAGCAGAAGAAGAATTGGAGAGACGTTAAGACCACCACTGACACTGTTTTATGTTTTATATTTCATGTTATGGGTCTGGGAATCAGTTGTTCCACCACACATGTTAATCTGAAATCTTTTCACCCTGCATCATGTGTGCCAAACCAGGTGCAGTTCTTTTAGGTCTAAAAACATCATGTTACAGGAAGCCTCAACCTGCATTGCGTGTTGCATTCACACAATAAATGCTAACGTCCTGAATCATCAGATCAGCCATTTTGCTGAGGAAGACATGGAACGTGCAAAAATTCGGTTATCTGCTGAGCACTGTGCACGGGGGCAACGTGCCACAGCATTGATTTCCCTTTATTTGAGGACATTTCAGTCTAATTCACTGGGAGCTTCTCACTCTAAAATCCTGCAGAACTCCTCCTCCGGACAAACGACATCAGACGAGGGAGAGAGAGGAATCGGAAACAGGCGAGCGGCGTGGATGCTAAACCGTACGACATGAGCTCACGAAATCCGCTTTGGTCACGCATACTTTACACGTCATCCGGATAAACTGTGATCTCAGTGTGGAGAAACGAGGGGTTAGTTGGTACAGAAAAAAAAGCGAAAATAAGCTTGTTTTTAATCAATGTTTTAGACTTTTTTCACTGCCCGAGATGTTCGATCATCGTGTACAAAAAGAAGGGTCGACGTGCCTGTGGACGTTCTCCTCCCCTCCCTTACTGCAAAGTGTACAGCTCACAAATGTAGCTCCCCTCGTCTTGTATGTGTATTTGATATTATTATTATTATTATTATTTAAAGAAAAATCCGGAGAGAATTCTAGCAAAAAGGGAGGATGAACTGACGACTGAACTGAGATGTTTTTATTTGTTTTTGTGTTAGTTTGAAGCCATAAAAGTGGGAGAGGACATTTGTAAATCGGATCATGTTTTCTGTTTCGTGGCCGTACGTGGGACTTCCATTCGTGATGTGTTCATTTTCTCTTTTTTATTCTTGTATTATGTTTTTTGTAAATATACAGAGAAGTATTTCATGGGTTTTGAATATGCCGGTATAAAGCTTCTCTTCCCTTAAAAAAAGCGTCAACTCTTTTCATTCGTGGGGGATCACGTGAACCTTGAAAAAACATTGGAAAATCATTTATTCATTTTGATGAACGATGATCAACGGGAAAAGTAATCATCCTAATCAAGCTGAATATATATATATATTTAATTTTATTTTGTTTGCATTGTAGGTTTGAAAATTTTGAAGAAGATATGGTCCAAAAAAATGGTAATAATATAAAACAGGGGGCCCCAAACTGTTTCCTGTGAGGGCCACATATGGTGAAGAAAGTCTGTGATGAGGGGCCAGTTTGCAGGAGTGATAAATGTAAAAATATATATTTTTTTCCAGAAAGCCACAATCAAATAACCCTTTCTGGGTTCTTCACAGAAAAAAGTCCATGGAACCTCAATTTTCTAATAGTTAAAAAATGAAATTAGTTCATAACTAAGGAACATTTTATTGCAAAAGTCCAACTTTATTATCAAATAAAAATACACATACCGTATTTTCACGTCCATAAGGCACCGTACTAAAAGGCTCAGTCTCAGTTCTGTGTGTCATTGCTGTATTTAACACACACATAAGGAACCTAACTATAGGGGAGGGTTTATATACACACACAGATATATACACATAGATATATACACATAGATATATACACACATAGATATACACACATAGATATATACACATAGATATACACACACATAGATATATACACACACAGAGTGGGAGCTAAACTGAGTTTGGTTGTGCTTTATTTAAGTATTGATTACAAAGTACTAACATTTTTTAATCATCACATGGTAAAACACACTGATAAAACAAGCACACAAGTGTGTGTATTTAAAAATAGAGCGGGGTAATGTCATCAATCAAACCATCAAAGTCCTCATCCTCTGTTTCTGATTCCAACAGCAGCTAAATCTCCATCAAACATGCCAGCTTCACTTTCTCCACCATCAGAGTCACTTTACTCTAAATGATGCGTTATAATCTGCTGGAAGTTGCTGTGCTACCGTAGTCCTGGTCTGGATGGAGAAATGGCACCGAAACAAAAGCACCAAGACGGAAATGTTTAATTTTCATTTCTTCTGCTGCTTTACTGCTTTTAGTCGAATGGTGACCGTCAGGACGCTTCTCTCACTCGTTCTTTGCTCTGTGATCCACTGATCCAGTCTTTGCTCTGTGATCCACTGATCCAGTCTTTGCTCTGTAATCCACTTATCGAGTTTTTGCTCTTTGATCCACTGAGCTAGTCTCTGCTCTGTGATCTACTGATCCCGTATCTGCTCTGTGATCCACTGTTCTGGTCTTTGCTCTGTGATCCACTGATCCGGTCTCTGCTCTGTGATCCACTGATCCAGTCTTTGCTCTGTGATCCACTGATCCAGTCTTTGCTCTGTGATCCACTGATCCAGTCTTTGCTCTGTGATCCACTGATCCAGTCTCTGCTCTGTGATCCACTGATCCAGTCTTTGCTCTGTGATCCACTGATCCAGTCTCTGCTCTGTGATCCACTGATCCAGTCTTTCCTCCAACTCGTACCACCTGTCTTATGTCTTAAACTCAGCTGTGTAGCTGATTTCCTTCAGTTTAAACTGTGCTTTATCAGCGTGTCTCTTTACCATTTTCAGGTTGTTAAAACAACGATGTTCTGCATAACGCACATCCCCGTTATTTTATCTACAATCCACGAAAATATAAGACTTTTATGCGCGCTTTATAATCATGAAACTACAGTATATGAAAAAAAAATGCTCTCTGGTATTGTTCAGGGGGCTGGACCAAATGTGGAGGTGGGCCGTATCCGGCCCGCGTGCCGTAGTTTGGGGACCACTGATATAGGAGAATAAGTGTAAATAAGAATAAGTAAATTATTGCAGCTCTGAAACAGAGTGGAGTGGAAGTGTAAAGTAGCATCAATGAAAATATTCAATGAAAGATAAGGAAAAAGTATAGTTTTGCTATCTATGGTGAATAATAACTTACACTTTACTGCACAATTGTTATAATACTGTGACCATTGACATGCACTACATATAGATGCATGATATGTCCACTACATTATACCTTGGGTTGTGATATTTTGTGTATTGCACGCTGCAAAAAGTGATTTCTGCATGTCCTCAAACTCACTGAGACTGGAATCGCCCACAGACACACGGAAAGAATAATTCATTCATTCCCACCACCGACTGTGGAGGAGGGAATGTGAGCAGCGTTTATTTCCTCCATACCGCAGGATTTCTTTCTGCAGTATTTACAATATACACTAGACGAGACTTTTATTCCCATCCAGTGATCAATCAACCACCCTTATAATAAATTGCATTTTGGACACACTTACATATCCATGGTTAAGATACCTTCTATCTTTTATAATATTGTATTTGGACCCATTTATGCACAATTTAAACTGTAAATTTCTTAAAGCTCCCGTCAAGAAAAAAAATCAGAGACATGAAAAGGCAAAAACCTGAAAATCTCACATGACTCTTAATAAAGCAGGAAATGTAGAATTTACCCATAATATTTAATTATTATGCATGATTACAAACTTTAAATTACCAGGGGGGATTTTATTGTTTCCATAGAAATAAAAGCCTATAATAATAATAATATTTATAGGTGTATGTATATACTCTCATAGTAAATGTATGTACAGCAGACACCCTTAGAAAGGATGAAAAGCTCTGAGAAATCTGGGTTCCACTCCTCTTCCTCAGAGTTCAGGGCGCTCGAGGCTGTGCTGGAGTTTCTGGGGTCACAGGTTTGCTCTTCTCTGAGTTTTGAAGTCCAACATCAAGAGGAAAGAGTGAAAACTGTGAGAGAAACTGAAGCATTTCATGACTCGCCAGGTGAGAAAAGCCGATTCTGCAGTTGTGGGTTTTTTATAAGAAAACCGTTTCTGTCCAGGTAGCTCAGTTTGTTAGAAGCCAGACTGGAAATGTTGAGTCCAGGGTTCAATCTCTGCTGGATTTTAATGTCCCAACTTCAAAGCTGAAGATAATAAAAGCACCTGGAGAAGCACAAATGAAATAGGATCAATATGCACTGATAGATTTAATATTCAGGAACTGCGTTTGTGTTTTTCTTTGTATAATCTGAAAACTCTTCACGATTTAGTATTCCCATGAATCACTAAACTAATATTCAGTGCTGCTTCACGTCTGTGTTGCACCAACATCTGGCTCCTATCAGCAGGTGTTTCCTCTGCATTTCTTGAGTTTTGCCTCAGAAACGTCACCACACAAGTCTCCAATGGGATGAAAGTCCAGAAAATGAGTTTTATTGGTTTGGAAACCAAGATGCTGCTGGTTTACTGGTGTGTTTGGGGTCATTGTCACATTTCAAGGACATCTCCTCTTTAAATGTTTTGCTATAAGACAAACGTATCCATTATTTGACACCATAGTAAGAGAAACGTTCTATCATGATGCTTCACAGTCTTTAGAGTGAAATGTGACTCAATTCTGTGTTTAGTGTCATGTGATGAACTACCTGCAGCCCTGGACCCAAAAAGAGCAATTTTCCTTTCATCAGTCTCCATTGTTTCTCCATTATTCTTGTTCGTTAATTGTTTTTTCTCTAGCAGTGAGACACGGGAAGATTGCTCAGTTTGCTTTTTTAAAATATACTTGAGTTTCTGAGTTCTGAGTTTCTGAAGCAAAACCAAAATATGCAAAAGGAATTTTGAGGCTGAAACACTTTTTCATAGGAGCCAGATGTTGGTCGACTACATGCAACACAGATGTGAAACTGCAGTTACTAACTAAATATGAGTTTAGTGACTCACAGGAATGGTAAAACTGTTTTCAGTTTATACAGTAAACAGCTTCACATACATTTTTAGTTATTTTATGTGAAGTAATTATTTTTGAGCAGTTTATTGCACCTTTTGATTTAGAAAAATAGGATTCAGTGTTTCCAATGCATCAAGAACAATACTGTGTGTGATGAGTTCCTACAAAGGACTGAAGTTACCACCTAAACCAGACGTGCACGATTTATTCAGACTTAACAGGGACAAGCTGGTTACGTCTTCATTGCATTATCAAGATTTCAGATTTGAATTGTTTTAATTGTCCAGCAGGGGGCAGAATGTGCGCTACTGTTTAATGCTGAACCACATCAGCATTACATTTGCCCTCAAAGGGTAAAATAAATCAATTAATAATAAATACATAAAGTCTGAAAGTCTGTAAAAAATAATTCTGTATAAAAGAATGTTTAAAGGTTAGGTAACACTGGAGGGACTTCTCTATTGAGGCTATGATACTGCTGGATACTGATCCTAATTCTAATCCTAAACCCAACCATAACCCTACTGTAACCGTAACCCTAATACTGTGCAGAATTCTTTTTTTTTTTCTTTCAATCTGAAGAAAAATCTGTCAGAATTCTGAATTTAAAAGTTAACTTACTTAATTAATAGAAAAAAGAAAGACTTTTGAAAGACTTTTTTTTTTTATTTGGTGATGTGGTGGATTTGTTTAGACTCCAAAGTGCCAACAATGCAGGAGTCCTGTGGTTCAAGACCAAGTTTTTAGATTCTACTGGGTTTTGATCAGTAAAAGATTTTTTAAGTCCAACAGCCAAAGTGAAGGTGGCAAATGAGCCCTGAGAACTGTGCTTCCTGGAAAGAAGACTCTTGTGACCCTTCAGAGCACAAACAATGCAAAAACCCACCTCTGCACATAAAGTTTTAAGATACTTGAACTTTTGGGAATTAAATCTTGCTTATGCTAACATGATAAAAGTATGTATTCTTATATACATCTCATTGGACACCCTGAGCTCGTTGTAGCTCAGGCTGTTAGGATTCTCTGCTGGTGGTTTAGGGTCATGGGTTCAAATCTTGTTGAGTGTGGAAAAAGAAAACTGTACAGGATACTCATCCTGAAATAAGATGTCAATGGCTTACAGGTAAGACATCCGTTTAGCGACTCACTATGTATTGGGTCAATACTCATTCTGAACTACTTAAGTCAAAAAAACAAATGTTGAATGAAAGCTCCACAACTATCTCAGACTGGATAGGTAGGTGTGTTAGAAGGGTGACTGGCAGTTATTAGTCATTGGTGCGATTCTTGTTGAAGCTTCAGTATAACCTTTTTAGAGTGACAACTGTAGTGTTTGTAGAATTTTTATAGTCTGACTTCCAAAGTGTAGAAACCTTGAACCTTGAACCTTGAGATGATAAAAGGCCCTGGAGAACATCACTACAAGTGAAGGAGGCTTTTGGCAGAGGTGGTTAGTCCTCTGACCTGAAACACCATGGATGCCGGTTGGAATCTATCTCCTGGAGTTCTCGACATAGTATAGTATGACCTTTTCTGGGCGACAAACTATAGTATGACCTTTTTTGGGCGACATACTATAGAATGACCTTTTTTGAGCGACATAGTATAGTATGACCTTTTTTGAGCGACATACAATAGTATGACCTATTTTGAGCGACATAGTATAGTATGACCTTTTTTGGGCGACATACTATAGTATGACCTTTTTTCGGCGACATAGTATAGTATGACCTTTTTTGAGCGACATAGTATAGTATGACCTTTTTTGGGCGACATACTATAGTATGACCTTTTTTCGGCGACATACAATAGTATGACCTATTTTGAGGCGACATAGTATAGTATGACCTTTTTTTGGGCGACATACTATAGAATGACCTTTTTTGAGCGACATAGTATAGTATGACCTATTTTGAGCGACATAGTATAGTATGACCTTTTCTGGGCGACAGACTATAGTATGACCTTTTTTGGGCGACATACTATAGAATGACCTTTTTTGAGCGACATAGTATAGTATGACCTTTTTTGAGGGACATACAATAGTATGACCTATTTTGAGCGACATAGTATAGTATGACCTTTTTTCGGCGACATAGTATAGTATGACCTTTTTTGAGCGATATAGTATAGTATGACCTTTTTTGAGCGACATACAATAGTATGACCTATTTTGAGCGACATATTATAGTATGACCTTTTTTGAGCGACATAGTATAGTATGATCTTTTTTGGGCGACATACTATAGTATGACATTGTTTGGGCGACATACTATAGTATGACCTTTTCTGAGCGACATACTATAGGATGACCTTTTTTATCATCGACATAGTATAGTCTGACCTTATATAATCCAGCATCCACAGTAAGATGATAAAAGCACCTGTAGACAAAAGTTCTACATGAGCAGGTCTTGTGGCAAAGGTAGTTAGTGTGCTACCCTTAAACACAGCTACTGCCGGTTCGAATCTCAATCTTGGAGATCCTGACTCAACACTTAAAAGCCAAAGATAGATATTAGCACATGTTAAATGAGCCAGAAGAGGACTGGGGCTGCTGGACTGCTAAGAGAGGAGGGGACTTGGTCTTCGCAATCCCATCACCAACACAGCATCTGTTTTGGTCCTGAAGCTGGGGTCCTATAGTATGACGTTTTTTGAGCGACATAGTATAGTATGACCTACTTTGAGCGACATAGTATAGTATGACCTTTTTTGGGCGACATACTATAGTATGACCTTTTTTGGGCTACATACTACAGTATGACCTTTTTTGAGCGACATAGTATAGTATGACCTTTTTTTGGCGACATACTATAGTATGACCTTTTTTGGGCGACATACTATAGTATGACCTTTTATAATCCAGCATCCAAAGTATAGATGATAAAAGCACCTGTAGAAAACAGCTCCACATGAGGAGGACTTGTGGGAAAGGTAGTTAATGCGCTGGCTTTAAACACGACTAGTAATGGTTCGAATCTTACTCTTGGAGATCCTGACTCAACACTTAAAAGCCGAAGATAGATGTTAGCACATGTTAAATGAGCCAGAAGAGGACTGGGACTGCTGGACTGCTAAGAGAGGAGGGGACTTGGTCTTCGCAATCCCATCACCAACACAGCATCTGTTTTGGTCCTGAAGCTGGGGTCCTATAGTTTGACCTATTTTAAGCGACATAGTATAATATGACGTTTTTTGAGCGGCATAGTATGACCTATTTTGAGCGGCATAGTATAGAATGACCTTTTTTGAGAGACAAAGTATAATATGACCTTTTTAGAGCGACATAGTATGACCTATTTTGAGCGACATAGTATGACCTATTTTGAGCGGCATAGTATAGAATGACCTTTTTTGAGCGACATAGTATAATATGACCCCTTTTGTGGGGCATAATATAGTATGACCTATTTTGAGCGACATAGTATAATATGACCTGTTTCAAGCGACATAGTATAGTATGACCTATTTTAAGTGACATAGTATAATATGACCTATTTTAAGTGACATAGTATAGTATGATATTTTTTTAAGGATATAGTATAGTATGACCTATTTTGAACGACATAGTATAGTATGACCTTTTTTTAGCGACATAGTATAATATGACCTTTTTTGAGCGTCATAGTATAGTATGACCTATTTTGAGCGACATGCTAAAGTATGACCTATTTTGAGCGACATAGTATAGTATAATCTATTTTGAGCGACATAGTATACTATGACCTATTTTGACAACATAGTAGAATATGACCTTTTTTGAGCGACATACTATAGTATTACCACTTTTGAGCGACATAGTATAGTATGACCTTTTTTGGGTGACATAATATAGTTTGACTTTTTTTGAGCAACATACTATATTATGACCTTTTTTGAGCGACATACTATAGTATGACCTTTTTTGGGTGACATAATATAGTATGACCTTTTTTGAGCGACATAGTATAGTATGATATTTTTTTAAGGACATAGTATAGTATGACCTATTTTGAGCGACCTAATATAGCATGACCTTTTTTGAGCGACATGCTATAGTATGACCTTTTTTGGGCGACATACTATAGTATGACCTTTTTTGGGCGACATACTATAGTATGACCTTTTTTGGGCGACAAACTATAGTATGACCTTTTTTGTGCGACATACTATAGTTTGACCTATTTTGAGCAACATGGTATAGTATGACTTTTTTTGGGCGACATAGTATAGTATGACCTTTTTTGTGCAACATACTATAGTATGACCTATTTTGAGCGACATAGTATAGTATGACCTTTTTTGTGTAACATACTATAGTATGACCTTTTTTGAGCGACATAGTATAGTATGACCTTTTTTGTGCAACATACTATAGTATGACCTATTTTGAGCAACATAGTATAGTATGACCTTTTTGGGCACCATACTATAGTATTACCTATTTTTAGCAACATAGTATAGTATGACCTTTTTTGAGCGACATAGTATAGTATGACCCCTTATGAGCGATATACTATAGTATGACCACTTTTGAGCAACATAGTATAGCATGACCTTTTTTGGGCGACATAGTATAGAATGACCTTTTTTGAGCGACATAGTATTACCTATTTTGAGGGGCATAGTATAGAATGACCTATTTTGAGCGACATAGTATAGTATGACCTATTTTGAGCAGCATAGTATAGAATGACCTTTTTTGGGCGTCATACTATAGTATGACCGTTTTTGAGTGACATAGTATAGTATGACCTTTTTTTGGCGACATACTATAGTATGACCTTTTTTGGGCGACATAGTATAGTATGACCTTTTATAATCCAGCATCCAAAGTATAGATGATAAAAGCACCTGTAGAAAACAGCTCCACATGAGGAGGACTTGTGGGAAAGGTAGTTAATGCGCTGGCTTTAAACACGACTAGTAATGGTTCGAATCTTACTCTTGGAGATCCTGACTCAACACTTAAAAGCCGAAGATAGATGTTAGCACATGTTAAATGAGCCAGAAGAGGACTGGGACTGCTGGACTGCTAAGAGAGGAGGGGACTTGGTCTTCGCAATCCCATCACCAACACAGCATCTGTTTTGGTCCTGAAGCTGGGGTCCTATAGTTTGACCTATTTTAAGCGACATAGTATAATATGACGTTTTTTGAGCGGCATAGTATGACCTATTTTGAGCGGCATAGTATAGAATGACCTTTTTTGAGCGACGTAGTATTACCTATTTTGAGGGGCATAGTATAGAATGACCTTTTTTGAGCGACATAGTATAATATGACCCCTTTTGTGGGGCATAATATAGTATGACCTATTTTGAGCGACATAGTATAATATGACCTATTTTAAGTGACATAGTATAATATGACCTATTTTAAGTGACATAGTATAGTATGATATTTTTTTAAGGATATAGTATAGTATGACCTATTTTGAACGACATAGTATAGTATGACCTTTTTTTAGCGACATAGTATAATATGACCTTTTTTGAGCGTCATAGTATAGTATGACCTATTTTGAGCGACATGCTAAAGTATGACCTATTTTGAGTGACATAGTATAGTATAATCTATTTTGAGCGACATAGTATACTATGACCTATTTTGACAACATAGTAGAATATGACCTTTTTTGAGCGACATACTATAGTATTACCACTTTTGAGCGACATAGTATAGTATGACCTTTTTTGGGTGACATAATATAGTTTGACTTTTTTTGAGCAACATACTATATTATGGGGCGACACGGTGGTGCGGTGGGTAGCACTGTTGCCTCACAGCAAGAAGGTCGCAGGTTCAAGACCGCCTTGGGGCCTGGGTCTGGGGCCTTTCTGTGTGGAGTTTGCATGTTCTCCCCGTGTCTGCGTGGGTTTTCACCGGGTACTCCGGTTTCCTCCCACAATACAAAAAACATGCTCAGGTTAATTGGTAAACTCTAAATTGCCCATAGGTGTGAGTGTGAGAGTGAATGGTGTGTGAATGGTGTGTGTGCCCCACGATTGGCTGGCGACCATCTGGGGTGTATCCCTGCCTCTCGCCTTAACGCGCTGGGATAGGCTCCAGCAGACCCCTGCGACCCCGAAAGGGAATAAGCGGGATAGACAATGGATGGATGGATGGATACTATATTATGACCTTTTTTGAGCGACATACTATAGTATGACCTTTTTTGGGTGACATAATATAGTATGACCTTTTTTGAGCGACATAGTATAGTATGATATTTTTTTAAGGACATAGTATAGTATGACCTATTTTGAGCGACCTAATATAGCATGACCTTTTTTGAGCGACATGCTATAGTATGACCTTTTTTGGGCGACATACTATAGTATGACCTTTTTTGGGCGACATACTATAGTATGACCTTTTTTGGGCGACAAACTATAGTATGACCTTTTTTGTGCGACATACTATAGTTTGACCTATTTTGAGCAACATGGTATAGTATGACTTTTTTTGGGCGACATAGTATAGTATGACCTTTTTTGTGCAACATACTATAGTATGACCTATTTTGAGCGACATAGTATAGTATGACCTTTTTTGTGCAACATACTATAGTATGACCTATTTTGAGCAACATAGTATAGTATGACCTTTTTGGGCACCATACTATAGTATTACCTATTTTTAGCAACATAGTATAGTATGACCTTTTTTGAGCGACATAGTATAGTATGACCCCTTATGAGCGACATACTATAGTATGACCACTTTTGAGCAACATAGTATAGCATGACCTTTTTTGAGCGACAAAGTATAGTATGACCTTTTTTGGGCGAAATAGTATAGAATGACCTTTTTTGAGCGACATAGTATTACCTATTTTGAGGGGCATAGTATAGAATGACCTATTTTGAGCGACATAGTATAGTATGACCTATTTTGAGCAGCATAGTATAGAATGACCTTTTTTGGGCGACATACTATAGTATGACCTTTTTTGAGTGACATAGTATAGTATGACCTTTTTTTGGCGACATACTATAGTATGACCTTTTTTGGGCGACATAGTATAGTATGACCTTTTATAATCCAGCATCCAAAGTATAGATGATAAAAGCACCTGTAGAAAACAGCTCCACATGAGGAGGACTTGTGGGAAAGGTAGTTAATGCGCTGGCTTTAAACACGACTAGTAATGGTTCGAATCTTACTCTTGTGGTTCCTGACTCAACACTTAAAAGCCGAAGATAGATGTTAGCACATGTTAAATGAGCCAGACTGGGACTGCTGGACTGCTAAGAGAGGAGGGGACTTGGTCTTCGCAATCCCATCACCAACACAGCATCTGTTTTGGTCCTGAAGCTGGGGTCCTATAGTTTGACCTATTTTAAGCGACATAGTATAATATGACGTTTTTTGAGCGGCATAGTATGACCTATTTTGAGTGACATAGTATGACCTATTTTGAGCGGCATAGTATAGAATGACCTTTTTTGAGCGACAAAGTATAATATGACCTTTTTAGAGCGACATAGTATGACCTATTTTGAGCGACATAGTATGACCTATTTTGAGCGGCATAGTATAGAATGACCTTTTTTGAGCGACAAAGTATAATATGACCTTTTTAGAGCGACATAGTATGACCTATTTTGAGCGACATAGTATGACCTATTTTGAGCGGCATAGTATAGAATGACCTTTTTTGAGCGACATAGTATTACCTATTTTGAGGGGCATAGTATAGAATGACCTTTTTTAAGCGACATAGTATAATATGACCCCTTTTGTGGGGCATAATATAGTATGACCTATTTTGAGCGACATAGTATAATATGACCTTTTACAAGCGACATAGTATAGTATGACCTTTTTTGAGCGACATACTATAGTATGACCACTTTTGAGCGACATAGTATAATATGACCTATTTTAAGTGACATAGTATAGTATGATATTTTTTTAAGGATATAGTATACTATGACCTATTTTGAGCGACATAGTATAGTATGACCTTTTTTTAGCGACATAGTATAATATGACCTATTTTAAGTGACATAGTATAGTATGATATTTTTTTAAGGATATAGTATAGTATGGCCTATTTTGAGCGACATAGTATAGTATGACCTTTTTTTAGCGACATAGTATAATATGACCTTTTTTGAGCGTCATAGTATAGTATGACCTATTTTGAGCGACATGCTAAAGTATGACGTTTTTTGAGCGACATACCATAGTATGACCTATTTTGAGCGACATAGTATAGTATTACTACTTTTGAGCGACATAGTATAGTATGACCTATTTTAAGTGACATAGTATAGTATGACCTATTTTGAGCGACATAGTATAGTATGACCTTTTTTGAGCGACATACCATAGTATGACCTATTTTGAGCGACATAGTATAGTATGACCTTTTTTGAGCGACATACTATAGTATTACCACTTTTGAGCGACATAGTATAGTATGACCTATTTTAAGTGACATAGTATAGTATAACCTATTTTGAGCGACATAGTGTAGTATGACGTTTTTTGAGCGACATACCATAGTATGACCTATTTTGAGCGACATAGTATAGTATGACCTTTTTGAGCGACATAGTATAGTATGACCTATTTTGAGGGGCATAGTATAGAATGACCTATTTTGAGCGACATAGTATAGTATGACCTATTTTGAGCAGCATAGTATAGAATGACCTTTTTTGGGCGACATACTATAGTATAACCTTTTTTGAGTGACATAGTATAGTATGACCTTTTTTTGGCGACATACTATAGTATGACCTTTTTTGGGCGACATAGTATAGTATGACCTTTTTTTGGGCGACATACTATAGTATGACCTTTTTTGGGCGACATAGTATAGTATGACCTTTTATAATCCAGCATCCAAAGTATAGATGATAAAAGCACCTGTAGAAAACAGCTCCACATGAGGAGGACTTGTGGGAAAGGTAGTTAATGCGCTGGCTTTAAACACGACTAGTAATGGTTCGAATCTTACTCTTGGAGATCCTGACTCAACACTTAAAAGCCGAAGATAGATGTTAGCACATGTTAAATGAGCCAGAAGAGGACTGGGACTGCTGGACTGCTAAGAGAGGAGGGGACTTGGTCTTCGCAATCCCATCACCAACACAGCATCTGTTTTGGTCCTGAAGCTGGGGTCCTATAGTTTGACCTATTTTAAGCGACATAGTATAATATGACGTTTTTTTAACGGCATAGTATGACCTATTTTGAGTGACATAGTATGACCTATTTTGAGCGGCATAGTATAGAATGACCTTTTTAGAGCGACATAGTATGACCTATTTTGAGCGACATAGTATGACCTATTTTGAGGGGCATAGTATAGAATGACCTTTTTTGAGCGACATAGTATTACCTATTTTGAGGGGCATAGTATAGAATGACCTTTTTTGAGCGACATAGTATAATATGACCCCTTTTGTGGGGCATAATATAGTATGACCTATTTTGAGCGACATAGTATAATATGACCTTTTTCAAGTGACATAGTATAATATGACCTATTTTAAGTGACATAGTATAGTATGATATTTTTTTAAGGATATAGTATAGTATGACCTATTTTGAACGACATAGTATAGTATGACCTTTTTTTAGCGACATAGTATAATATGACCTTTTTTGAGCGTCATAGTATAGTATGACCTACTTTGAGCGACATGCTAAAGTATGACCTATTTTGAGCGACATAGTATAGTATAATCTATTTTGAGCGACATAGTATAATATGACCTATTTTGACAACATAGTAGAATATGACCTTTTTTGAGCAACATACTATAGTATTACCACTTTTGAGCGACATAGTATAGTATGACCTTTTTTGGGTGACATAATATAGTTTGACTTTTTTTGAGCAACATACTATATTATGACCTTTTTTGAGCGACATACTATAGTATGACCTTTTTTGGGTGACATAATATAGTATGACCTTTTTTGAGCGACATAGTATAGTATGATATTTTTTTAAGGACATAGTATAGTATGACCTATTTTGAGCGACCTAATATAGCATGACCTTTTTTGAGCGACATGCTATAGTATGACCTTTTATAATCCAGCATCCAAAGTATAGATGATAAAAGCACCTGTAGAAAACAGCTCCACATGAGGAGGACTTGTGGGAAAGGTAGTTAATGCGCTGGCTTTAAACACGACTACTAATGGTTCGAATCTTACTCTTGGAGATCCTCACTCAACACCTAAAAGCCGAAGATAGATGTTAGCACATGTTAAATGAGCCAGAAGAGGACTGGGACTGCTGGACTGCTAAGAGAGGAGGGGACTTGGTCTTCGCAATCCCATCACCAACACAGCATCTGTTTTGGTCCTGAAGCTGGGGTCCTATAGTTTGACCTATTTTAAGCGACATAGATAGAATAGAATAGAATAGATAAACTTTATTGATCCCACAACGGGGAAATTTGTGTGTTACTGCAGCGTTACAGATAAAGAAAAAGAAAAAGTAAAATAAAGTTGAAGAAGATAAAAAAACTATAAAAAATAAAAAAAAAAAAAAAAAAAAAAAAAAAAAAAAAAAAACACACAACACAATGTACAAATTCGCAGAATTTGTTAATCCGCATACACAGTATGCATTATCGACAGAATGGAGAGAAAATGCTAATAAATAGTAAGAAAAAGAAAAAGTATGCAAAGCATATATACATACATACATGGACGTACATACCTACATACATACACATACACACATATTTGCATATATATATATGGACATACATATCCACGCACATACCCGCATGTACACATACATAGCTAATGCACACTTAAGGTGCAGGGTGTGTTTGAAGAGAAAAAAGTGACCAGTGAAAAAGTGACAGTGACTACAGTGAGGTTTATGTTTATGTTATGTTATAGAGTCTTATTGCTGTCGGGATGAATGATCTGCGAAAGCGCTCCTTCTTGCAGCGAGGGTGTTTAAGTCTCTGGCTGAAGGAGCTGCTTAGCGCACCCACTACCCCATGCAGAGGGTGATGGGGGTTGTCCATGATGGATGTCAGCTTTGCCAACATCCTCCTCTCTCCCACCACCACCACCGACTCCAGAGGACATCCCAGTACAGAGCTTGACTTCCGTACCAGTTTGTCAATTTTCCTCCTGTCCCCGTCTGAGCATCCGCCCCCCCAGCAGACTACTGCGTAGAACAGGGCAGATGCTACGACGGAGTCGTAGAAGGTCTTCAACAGAGTCCTGCACACACCAAAGGACCTTAGTCTCCTCAGCAGGTGAAGTCGACTCTGGCCCTTCTTGTACAGGACATCAGTGTTAGTGGTCCAGTCCAGTTTATTGTTCAGGTGAACACCCAGGTATTTGTAAGAGACCACTGTCTCAATGTCTTTTCCCTGGATGCTCACCGGTGTGGTGGGGAGGGACTTCCTCCTGAAGTCCACAACCATCTCCTTTGTCTTGCTGGCGTTGATTTGGAGAGCGTTGATCTCACACCAGCTGACAAAGTCATTGATGACCCCCCTGTACTCCTGGTCGTTCCCATCTGATACACACCCGATGATGGCCGTATCATCTGAGAACTTCTGTAGGTGGCAGTTGTCCGAGTTGTAGGTGAAGTCTGAGGTGTACAGACTAAACAGAAAGGGTGAGAGCACTGTACCCTGTGGCGCCCCCGTGCTGCTGACTACCACCTCAGACACACAGTCATGAAGCCTGACATACTGTGGTCTGTTGGTGAGGTAGTCGATGGTCCAGGCCGTCAGCTGCTCATCCACTCCGGCTCCCTCCAGCTTCCCTTTCAGCAGTGCAGGCTGGATGGTGTTAAAAGCACTGGAGAAGTCAAAAAACATGATCCTCACCGTGCTCGCCGCTTGTTCCAGGTGGGAGAGAGATCGGTGCAGCAGATAGATGACAGCGTCATCCACACTGATGCCGGGCCGGTAGGCGAACTGCAGAGGGTCTAGTGCTGAGCTCACCAGTGGGCGAAGGTGGTGCAGAATGAGCCTCTCCAAGGCCTTCATCAGGTGAGAAGTCAGGGCTACAGGTCTGTAGTGGTTGGGCTCCCTGGGCCGTGCGATCTTAGGCACTGGAACTACGCAGGAAGTCTTCCACAGTTCAGGAACCCTCTCCAGGTTCAGACTCAGGTTAAAGATGTGCAGGACCACCTGACAAAGCTGGTCTGCACAGTCCCTGAGCAATCTGGAGCTGATTCCATCTGGACCTGCTGCCTTCCTGACCTTTGTCCTCTTTAGCTGACTTCTCACCTGATCAGCTGTGAGGCAGATCTGTGGCTGGTCCGGGGTGGGGGGAAGGGCTGGCTTTGTTGTTGGTAGGTGTAATGGGGTGGGGGGTGGGGCTGGCTTTGATGTGGGTAGGTGTAAAGGGGGTGTGGTGGGATGGACATAGTATAATATGACGTTTTTTGAGCGGCATAGTATGACCTATTTTGAGTGACATAGTATGACCTATTTTGAGCGACATAGTATGACCTATTTTGAGCGGCATAGTATAGAATGACCTTTTTTGAGCGACATAGTATAGTATGACCTTTTTTTAGCGACATAGTATAATATGACCTTTTTTGAGCGACATAGTATAATATGACCTATTTTGACAACATAGTAGAATATGACCTTTTTTGAGCGACATACTATAATATGACCTTTTTTGGGTGACATAATATAGTTTGACTTTTTTTGAGCAACATACTATATTATGACCTTTTTTGAGCGACATACTATAGTATGACCTTTTTTGGGTGACATAATATAGTATGACCTTTTTTGAGCGACATAGTATAGTATGATATTTTTTTAAGGACATAGTATAGTATGACCTTTTTTGGGCGACATACTATAGTATGACCTTTTTTGGGCGACATACTATAGTATGACCTTTTTTGGGCGACATACTATAGTATGACCTTTTTTGTGCGACATACTATAGTTTGACCTATTTTGAGCAACATGGTATAGTATGACTATTTTTGGGCGACATAGTATAGTATGACCTTTTTTGTGCAACATACTATAGTATGACCTATTTTTAGCAACATAGTATAGTATGACCTTTTTTGAGCGACAAAGTATAGTATGACCTTTTTTGTGCAACATACTATAGTATGACCTTTTTTGAGCGACATACTATAGTATGAACTTTTTTGGGTGACATAATATAGTATGACCTTTTTTGAGCGACATAGTATAGTATGACCTTTTTTGAGCGACATACTATAGTATGAACTTTTTTGGGTGACATAATATAGTATGACCTTTTTTGAGCGACATAGTATAGTATGACCTTTTTTGAGCGACATAGTATAGTATGACCTTTTTTGTGCAACATACTATAGTATGACCTTTTTTGAGCGACATACTATAGTATGAACTTTTTTGGGTGACATAATATAGTATGACCTTTTTTGTGCAACATACTATAGTATGACCTTTTTTGAGCGACATACTATAGTATGAACTTTTTTGGGTGACATAATATAGTATGACCTTTTTTGAGCGACATAGTATAGTATGACCTTTTTTGAGCGACATAGTATAGTATGACCTTTTTTGAGCGACATAGTATAGTATGACCTTTTTTGAGCGACATAGTATAGTATGACCTTTTTTGAGCGACATAGTATAGTATGACCTTTTTTGAGCGACATAGTATAGTTTGATATTTTTTTGAGCAACATACTATAGTATGACCTTTTTTGAGCGACATAGTATAGTATGAGCTATTTTGAGCGACATAGTATAGTATGACCTATTTTGAGCGACATAGTATAGTATGTTGGAAAAGGCAGATGTCACCTCAACTTCATCTGGTGGAGAAATGAAGAATCTATTTTAGCCAAATATGTTCAGCAATCTAATCCTTTTTGTTATATATATATTCTATATATTATATATATATTTATATATTTCAATACACTGTTACATGGTTGGAAAATTGAGTTATTTTCTCTCTGGGCGACATACTATAATATGACGTTCTAAAGAGGTCATACTATAGTATGTCGCCCAAAAGAAGCCTTTTTTGTGCGACATACTATAGTATGACCTCTTTTGAGCGACATAGTATAGTATGACCTTTTTGATGAAAACATATATGAATACTAAAACACATTGTTTAAGTAAATCAAAATTAATTTCACAGTCTTTTAACAGAAACTTAGTGTTATGTTAGTGTTTTGATCTGTCACCAGGTACCACGGTCACCAGTTAATCCGGAACACCAGTCAACATCTCTGGCATATTGTTTTTTTTTTTTTTTTGTCTAAGCGTACAGCGTTTTATAGAAAAAATACAGGCCATTGAACATAAATCCTTTGTCACTCAGTTGTTTTATTTTGCCTTTGATCTGGATACGGGAGAATAAGGGCAGCAGCAAGACATCATCATTTCATTATCTGAAGTCTCTTCAAGCATATCTTTGGAGCGTGTTCATGCACTATTACCCTTCACGTGTGGCTGGGACATTCAACACAAAGCAAGACATGAAACTAACAGTCCTGCATACAGATCAAACTGAATGTTTGGTAATTTGGAGCAGAAAAGAATTTCTTTTCGAGATTTACAAGAAAAAAATATTGAAGTACGATAATTTTATAGCAGTTGATGGACAGTCTTGCTACAAAGGCGTCCTAAGGTGCAACATTTGTGAGTATCGGGTCATCTAAGAGTAAAAGCCAATATATTAAAAAAATAATAATAATAATAAATAAAAAGAAGAGATGGTATGAATACATATGTGCCTATGTATTTATTATCATGATCAGAACTACATTCAGTATTAAGCTCAAATATCCATCATCAGTTCAAAACCAACAGCATCAGTGGGTGGTGCTCAATTGTCCTATATGTAACCCACATTTCCTTCACGTGTGTCCTCGTTCTGCCGACCAACATGTGAGAAGAAAGGAAACAAATGAATGAGAAAACAACTCAATTTTCCAACCATGTAACAGTGTGTTGAAATATATAAATATATATAGAATATATAGAATATATATATAACAAAGAGGATTAGATTGCTGAACATATTTGGCCAAAATAGATTCTTCATTTCAGGGCGACACGGTGGAGCAGTGGGTAGCACTGTTGCCTCACAGCAAGAAGGTCGCAGGTTCAAGACCGCCTTGGGGCCTGGGTCTGGGACCTTTCTGTGTGGAGTTTGCATGTTCTCCCCGTGTCTGCGTGGGTTTTCACCGGGTACTCCGGTTTCCTCCCACAATACAAAACATCCATCCATCCATCCATCCATTGTCTATCCCGCTTATTCCCTTTCGGGGTCGCAGGGGTCTGCTGGAGCCTATCCCAGCGCATTTATGGCGAGAGGCAGGGGGATACACCCCAGATGGTCGCCAGCCAATCGTGGGGCACACACACCATTCACACACCATTCACACACACACTCACACCTATGGGCAATTTAGATTTTGCCAATTAACCTGAGCATGTTTTGTATTGTGGGAGGAAGCCGGAGTACCCGGTGAAAACCCACGCAGACACGGGGAGAACATGCAAACTCCACACAGAAAGGTCCCAGACCCAGGCCCCAAGGCGGTCTTGAACCTGCGACCTTCTTGCTGTGAGGCAACAGTGCTACCCACTGCTCCACCGTGTCGCCCCCAATACAAAACATGCTCAGGTTAATTGGTAAACTCTAAATTGCCCATAGGTGTGAGTGTGTGTGTGAATGGTGTGTGAATGGTGTGTGTGCCCCACGATTGGCTGGCGACCATCTGGGGTGTATCCCTGCCTCTCGCCATAAAATGCGCTGGGATAGGCTCCAGCAGACCCCTGCGACCCTGAAAAGGAATAAGCGGGATAGACAATGGATGGATGGATGGATTCTTCATTTCTCCACCAGATGGAGTTAAGGTGACATCTGCCTTTTCCAACAGAGTAGTAATTTAATTTCAACTTTTGCACTTATACAATTTTATATTCTTGCACGATTTTTACATTTTTTTTCAAACATGTAAGGTATTAATGTGGAGAAACAGACAAATTGATAGCAAATTTAAAAAAAAGAAAGAAAGAAAGGCGCAACAACTTAATAGAATATTAAAGTATATTATTTTATATCAAACATTAAAATCTGCATCTGAAAAGTACTCAAAGCTGTCAATAAACTAATATTGTATAAAGTACAATTTTTGCTTAGTCTATAGTCTAACGCTTTAAACCATGTCCAATATTACACAATCTAACCTTAGCAGCCAAAAACAACAATAAGGACAAACACACAGTTGGTTTTTCCCCTACCACATCACATATCAACCACAGACCCCCCCCCTCTTTCCCATATAAATAAGACTTTCCCCCTGCAGGTAGTCATCACCTGACCTCTCACCAGTTCTGGCTGAAGGATCCAGTCGCCATTTCACGTCTAATCATGTCTGTCCACGTTTTAGTCGCTTTGCTGGCTCTCTGCTCTCTGACCTCTGCTGCTGATCCAGACTGTGAAGAGCTGGTTCAACCTCTGGAGGATCAGAACCAGGTATGTTGTCCTCAAGCTTTTACATTGCAGGAAATAGACTGAGTAAAATAGCAAAAATGCAAACGCTTTTGTTTTTGCTCTCAAATATTGTTCACAAACGTGTCTACCTTCTCTCCTTCCTCCACCCCTCAGGTGTTTCATATCAAGACGCTGATTGGTCAGCTTGATTATTACAGGTGTCCTCAGACTGGCCTCAGTGAAAGGCCACTCTGAACATCTCCTTCATAGAGTTGATCAGGTTGAGTAACAGAGGAGGAATCCCTCTTCCAGGATGGACAGGCTGCAGTAGATGATGTGTGCAGGTGGAAACATTACAGAGAAATTTGAATATTACAAACAGACGAACACAAATGTAATGAATGTTGGTGTAAGTGGAGGATGAGGAGCAGGATCCATCACAGCTTCCAGGTTTCACCAAGACAGCATCAGACCCTCCAACATCCGTAGATCCCTCAGTGGCTGCACTGCAGCATGCTCTGAGAATGAGAAAACACAGAAAACACTGCAGATTTAAAAGTACAATAGTGGTTCAACAGTATCACAGATAGGAGAAGAAAAAGAAGCCCAGAGCATCTCATGAGGACCAGACTAACCTATCGCAGCATCACTATGACTAGGCCAGCCAGGGCCCTAACTATACGCTTCATCGAACAGGAAAGTTTTTAACCTATTCTTAAGTATAGGAAGGGTGTCTGCCCCCCGGACTGAGACTGGAAAACGATTCCACAGGAGAGGAGCCTGATAGTTGAAGGCTCTGCCTCCCGTTTTAATTTTAGAAATTCTGGGAACCTCCAATAAGCCTGCATATTGGGAGCGTAATGTTCTTGATGGGCGATATGGGACTAAGAGATCCCTAAGGTAGGATGGCGCCTGATCGTTGACTGCTTTATAGGTGAGGAGCAGGATTTTGAATTCTGTACGAAATTTCACAGGAAGCAAACTAGGAAAGGTTCAATATTTCTCTCTTTAAAACAACAATCCAGAACACTGAAAGACGTCTCCCTCGGCGTGATGATTCCTCCCGTTCATAATAACTCCAAGCAGACATCTTTACAGGATTGGATGCCTAGATCTTCAATAAATGTTAAATGCATTTGTGGATTTAAAGGCCCAGTATGAACAACAGGTTTGACCATAGCAGGATGAATATTGTTGTAGGACAGACATGAAAAGCTGTCAACTTTTCCTTTAAATTGTATTCTATATTTCCCTAATCATACCTCAAACTCCACACAAAAATATTAGTATTAGTTATTTGCTGCAAGATTCAAGGTCTCTTGAAATATGGGTTTTAATGATTTTGCACATTTGTGTCTAGGCTGCTGGAAAATGGATTTTACATGTTGCATCAGCAGAGGGCGAAGAAGGCTGGAACGTGCTAAAAATTGTCAGCAGCTCCTGGATAGAACTCATACCCATCGCCGGTTTTGACCTCATGACCATGCACGTGGCTGACAGAATGTAATGCTTGATCTTTTGGCAAATATATTTTTAGCCTTTGTAAGCTGCCACATGGGAACTGGGGAAACGGACAAAAAAAAATCTGAAAAATGTGTTTTTTTATTTGTCCTTATAAGTGGTGGATATTGTATTTCTGCAGCCGTGAATGTCAGTTTGTCAGGGAACGTCTCCTCAGTAACATGTAAGTACATTATGATGCATATTATCCTATGTGCTTTAATTACAAGCAATGCACCTAATAATAAATGTCCCGTTATATTTAATAGATCACTTTAATGGCACCCAGCATGATCATGCTTGGAAGTACATTAAGACCTGTCCTGACTGTATCCTCTGGAACGGCACCTCTAAATCCACGAAGGAAGGGGGAATAAAAGTTAACAACAGGCACCTCTACCTCTTCAGTGAGCGTCTTATCTCAACACCCATGTGCAAAATTGTGCATTTTACACAGGTTTCGACTGAGATATCATTAACTTTCCCGTCCCTGTCCTTCAGCAAAATCTGGGAAACTGGACGACGAGCATCTGGAGTTTTTCAAGAAACAGGCTGCGTGCCTCAACTTTGCCCCAGAGTTCCACTTTCTAACCGGAGGTAGTTTTTATTTCAGCTTTTCAGTACTTTGCTGTAAACAGTGTGGGTAACTTTTGGAGGCACTTACCAGGTTGATTTTTTTTTTATTTTAGATCTTTGCCCTGATGGGAATGAGGCTTCCAAAGATGCACCTGTAAAGGAGGAATAACTGGGACCTGAAGTTAAACCAGGAGTCAAATCATGATGGATACCAGCTTTTATTTATGCATATGATGCTACTAAAATATGTTTTCATGCTTGTTTCCTGCAGAAATAATGCGTTCATGCTTTGTGTCTCTTGACATTCGCCATGAGCAGCAATAAAGTTTTAAAGTTTTTTTGTGTGTTTGTTTCCCTAACTCTAACCCTTTGTGGCCTGGGATGAAATTCAGTCTGAAACTTGATAAAAGCAGCAGTAACAACATTCTAACCGAGGTTCTAGCAAATATTTTGACTTTTTTCACACAGTTCTGAGAAAAAAAAACTCAAGAGGTAACAAGTCTTTTCATTCCAGGAAAAAAAAATAAAAGTTCTGACTTTTTTTTTAATGGAATGTAAAATTAAAAAAATATATATTTTGAGGAAATTCAAAGGGAGGATGTCCCATTGGCCACCAATGGGACCAATGTGGATTCTCTCTCTAACCTTCTCTCTAACCCTAACCCTAATCCTAACCCTAACCCTAGCCTAGTTAACCCTAACCCTAACCCTAACCCTTACCCGAAGGCCTAACCTCAATTCTAATTCTAAACCCAACCCTAGTCTATGCTGAACCTTAACCCTAACCCCAAAATGTTTATGTACAGAACTACAGAACTTTTTTTCCCTCAGACAGAAACATTCTGAGTTTCCTCAAGAACAATAAACAAATTTGAAGTGAAAAGAATTTTGGCTTCTTCTTCTTCTTCCTTCAGTTTTATTGGTTTATCCCAAAACCATATTTTACAGATTTGTCTTGATTGGCTCCACAGTTTGTACAGCATCCCCTGTCCTTAGACCCTCAAATTATATGAAGAACAGGAAGAAACCTCAAACAGAGGAAAACATATATAGGGAAGGAGCCAGGGAGTTAAAGCCTGAAACACAGAGCCAAGGCTGTTATTGTCAATGTCAATGTCAATATTAAAATCACCTGCAATAATACAGGCCAGGAAGGTGGTGGACTGTGACAAATAAGATTGGTTAAAGTGTGAAAAACCTGAGAAAAAAGGCTTTCGAAGTATGTGTGGCTTCAGTTTTGCTCAGGGATGATCAATAAACTTGAGTTGAAAATGGCTTGGTTTCTGCAAGGCAGAATAAATCAATATTATAATCTGTGAAAGTCCACATTTCACGTAGAGAGTGCAATAAGTCACCATGTGTAGCTTGTTTCCTATTGTTTGATATAGAGTAGTTAAATAAATGTGTAGGAATGTGACGCCGCCTCCTGGACTCAACTCATGGTTTTTGGGGTGATAAAGTCCACCATGTTCCTAGATAAGCGAGAACGCACCATCCAAAGTGGGAATGTACGCCGTTGCTGTCAGACCAGAATATTGACTAATTATCTATGAAGCACACATTGTTATCTGGGCGCAAACTTGCAAGGGGGAAAGATTGCATGAGACTGAACATGGGATCTCTGGTCAAATCTGGAAGGGGATGAGAGAAAATTATAGTGTCCGACGTGGTCTTGGATTGTGTAACGCTGTGCTGTGGTGTAATGTGGGACTGTGGTCATGTACATTATTACACAATCCAACCCCAAAAAAACATAAAGACAAACATACATTTTTGTTTGCCTCCTCCCCCATCCCATTCCAACCCCCAATCACTCTCTCTCTATCACTCTTTCCCCTCTCAGTTAACAGTTAATAGTGTTATATCTGGCACCATTTAGACCAGTGCTTCTTAATTATTTTCTTTCACACCCCCCCTATGTAAGAAGAAAACATCTCGCCCCCCTGAGTACACCTCTGCATAACACTGTTTCTGTATAAATTAATAAGAGAATAAAATTAAATAAAAAAAATAAAGATGGACCAACAAAGAATAGCTTTATTAACTAACAGAAAAGATTTAAAGTGCATCTGAAATTAAAAAATTAAATTAAATCCTTAATTAAACATTTTCTGACTGACAATGTCAAACCATATGATACTGAAAAATAAAACTACATAAATGGTTTTATCAGTGATTGTGGTGTAATGTCTTTATTTCTTTGTCTCCAACATTTCAGACTCAGTAACACACCGGTCTTTCACAGTGAACCAAGCGCTACAGACGCTTCCTCATATTTCCTCGTCTTAGCTTTGGGAGACTTTCGTAAATATGTTTTCATGGTGTCACTTGGTGTCTACACTTCATACTCATACTCTGTGCTGTATGCTCCCTGTGAACACTCTGCTGCCCCCTAATGTAGTGGAGGTGCAGCTGCACTTTATTCTAGGACAGTTAAAAAAAAAATCTAAATAAAATAATAAAAAAGGATGTTGTCCGAGGTCAAATGCGCCCCCCTTGACAGAACCTCATGCCCCCCCTGGGGGGTGTGCCCCACTATTTGAGAACCACTGCTTTAGGAGCTCCGTAATAATCATCCATTTTTCTTCACACTCTGCCAGTACTGCCCCCAAATGTAGTGGAGGTGCAATTGCACTTTATTCTAGCACAGTAAAAAAAAATAAAATAAAACAAAAATTAAAAAAAAGCATGTTCCCTGAGGTCAAATGCGCCCCCCCTTGATGGAAGCCCCACTATTTGAGAACCATTGATTACGACAAAGTCCACAACAAATAAAACAAGGCACAACAATTTAATAAAATATAAGCATATTCATTTGTGTAAAACATTACAATCTGCAGTGAAGTAATCCAAGCTGTTGAATAAATATTAAATAAATATAGTGGAGTATATAGTACATTTTTTGCTGTGGGGGTCCAGGAGGCTGGGGGTTTGCCTCCTCATTGATCTCTATCGCTTTGAGTCATGTCCCGTGTTACATAATCCAACCTTAGGAACCAAAAAACCCCACACAGACAAACACACAGCTGTTTTTCCTTCTCTTACGTCCCATTTCAACCCACGATCTCTCCCCATATTTAGGAGACTTCCCCTCTACAGAAGGATCCAGTCGCATTTTCAGCTCTGATCATGTCTGTCCACGTTTTTGTCGCTGTGCTGGCTCTCTGCTCTCTGACCTCTGCTGCTGATCCAGACTGTGAAGAGCTGGTTCAACCTCTGCACCCTCAACTAAAATATGTTGTTCTCATGCTTGTTTTTCTGCATCAATAATCCATTCATGCTTTGTGCACCATAGAAGTGATTCCCTGTGAGCTTTCATTGATTTCTGTTCAAACACAAGCAGCAATAAAGTTAAAGAAGGGAATTCTGTCAGTGGTTAAACTGTTTGTGTGTTAGTTACCCTAACTCTCACCCTCTGAAATTAAACTGAATTATTGATTATTGAAAAAAAGTAGAGCACATACTGCCCTCTGCAGGATGCTCTGAGTCAATGTAAATTAATGTTAAAAAAAAAAAAATCTTATGATTATTACAGGGCTCCTAAAAGGAGAAAATTCGAGCAGAATTTCACAGAATTCTCAGAAAAAGAACATTCAAAAGGCAGCGTTGCTCCTTATTCATTAGGAAAAAAAAATGTATGAATAAGAGAGAGTCATTCATCCAATTAAAAATTAAGGTAATAAAATATTGAGAACCAATAACGAATGGAAATGGAAATGAATGGAGTGCCTTTGGAAGGGGAAAAATAGGTGCTTAAAAAATTAAGTAACCATAATAAAACACTGCAAAAACCCAATACAGTTAAATACAGTGCTGAAAATATTGGAACTGCAATGCAAACATCCTTCAAAGAAATTCCCTGATATTACATGACTTGAACGTGACTTTGCACATATTAAATGTGTGTTTCATTCCGTAAATCCCATAACCCACAGGAAACTCTGGAACCATCACGTCATGCAGTAGATGTGGATGGATCCTCACCGACCCTGGTCCTGGAGGGCTACACCTGATTCCACTAATTAACCACTTCATTAGTACAAACAGGTGTTGCTGCCTGGTTGGAGCAAAAACCTGCAGCCACGGTGGCCCTCCAGGACCAGGGTTGGTGACCACCATGCACGGTATTACATAATTCAACCTTAGAACCAAAGACAACCAGAGAGACGAACAAACATTTGGTTTTTCTCCTCCCACGTCACATATCAACCCCCCCCCCCCTCTCTCCTTCCCATATTTGAGACTTCCCCTCTGCCAGTCGTCACTCGGCCTCCCAGTAAAAGTCCAGTTCTTGCAGAGGGATCCAGTCGCCGTTTCACCTCTGATCATGTCTGTCCACGTTTTTGTCGCTGTGCTGGCTCTCTGCTCTCTGACCTCTGCTGCTGATCCAGACTGTGAAGAGCTGGTTCAACCTCTGGAGGATCCAAGCCAGGTATTCTGTTCTCAGCAATTACATTGCAGAAAATGTAAAGTGGCAGCCAGTCGTCTTTGTTTTAAAGGACTTAGCTGGTGTGACTAGAACTGGCGTTTGCATTGCTTGGTTATATGCATCATTGACATTTGAGAGACTGCTCTTAAAATAAAAACTAGAATCCATCTTGGTGCTCAAGGTAAATGAGACAGTAAATTGCACACATCAGATCTCAAACTCGGACACAACTGCATACAGTTGCTCTTGAAATATACATTTCAATAATCTTGCACATGTGTGTCCAGGCTGCTGGAAAATGGATATTCCATGTGGGTGCATCAGAGGGTGAAGAGGCCGTGAATGAAATGAAAGGTGTCAGCAGCTCCTGGATAGAGGTCTTCCCCGTCAATGAGAGCTTGAGTTTGCTCTGGGCCGACAAAATGTAATAGTTCATCTATCAAAAATTGATTTTGTTTTTTTTGCCTTTACTGGGTGAAACTCACAAAAGTTCTCATGTACTATTCTTGTTTTTATTTGTCCTCATAAGATTGGGAACATGTTATACTGGGAATCTCAGTCTCACTTTGTCAGATAACACCTTCTCAGGAAAATGTAGGTACATTATGATGCATATTATTTTATATTTGTCTTTAATTACAAGCAATGTGCCTCAACAATAAACTCCTCTTTATACCTAATAGATCTATTTAACGGCACGCAGCATCATCATTCTTGGAAGTACATGAAGACGTGTCCGGATTGCGTCTTTTGGAGCGGAACCACTGAGTCCCTGAAGGAAGGAGGAAAAATGACCAAAAGCAAAAACCTCTTCCTCTTCAGTGAGCGCCTTGTCTCTACATCCACGTGCAAAACTTTCTTTGTATTTCACACAGGTTTTTAACGAGTTGACACTGATTTTCCTGTTCTCGCACAACAGCTAAAACCGGGAAACTGGACGACGAGCATCTGGAGGTTTTCAAGAAACAGGCCGCGTGCCTCAACTTTGCACCGGAGTTCCACTTCGGAGACACAGGTCAGTTTTTATTTCAGCCTTTAAACACTCAGCAGTAACCGTGTGGGTAACTTTGTTGAGGTTAATTTTATTTTTCTTATTTCAGATGTGTGTCCTTATGAGAATGAGGCTTCCACAGATGCACCTGTGAAGGAGGAATAACCAGAGAGCTGGGAAGTTCCACCAGGAGTCACATGTGTTTTAACGTTCCATCTGTATCACGTGTAGAGAACAGCTTTTACACCTTGAACAAGAGACAGGAGGGATTACATCTATTGAACTTGTTGAAGTCATTCGCCATTATAGACTTTACAGAATTGAATGGACAATTGCATGAATCATGATGGATACCACCTATGTTTGTGCATAGGAAGCTACTAAAATATGTTGTTCTCATGCTTGTTTTTCTGCATCAATAATCCATTCATGCTTTGTCAGCTCTTCACATTCACCATATAAGTGATTCCCTCTGAGCTTTCATTGATTTCTGTTCAAACACAAGCAGCAATAAAGTTAAAGAAGTGAATTCTGTCTGTGGTTAAACTGTTTGTGTGTTAGTTACCCTAACTCTCACCCTCTGAAATTAAACTGAATTATTGATTATTGAAAAAAATTAGAGCACATACTGCCCTCTGCAGGATGCTCTGAGTCAATGTTAATAATGTTAAGAAAAAAAAAATCAAATGATTATTACAGGGTTCCTAAAAGGAGAAAATTCGAGCAGAATTTCACAGAATTCTCAGAAAAAGAACATTCAAAAGGCAGCGTTGCTCCTTAGTCATTAGAAAAAAAAATGTATGAATAAGAGAGAGTCATTCATCCAAATAAAAAATAAGGTATTAAAATATTGAGAACCAATAATGAATGGAAATGGAAATGAATGGAGTGCCTTTGGAAGGGGAAAAATAGGTGCTAAAAAATTAAGTAACCATAATAAAACACTGAAAAAACCCAATAAAGTAAAATGCTGTGCTGAAAATATTGGAACTGCAATGCAAACATCCTACAAAGAAATTCCCTGATATTACATGACTTGAACGTGACTTTGCACATCCTGAATGTGCGTTTCATTCCATAAATCCCATAACCCACAGGAAACCCTGGAACCATCACGTCGTGCAGTAGATGTGGACGGATCCTCACCAATCCTGGTCCTGGAGGGCTACACCTGATTCCACTAATTAACCACTTCATTAGTAGAAACAGGTGTTTGTACCCCCCCTCTCCTTCCCATATTTGAGACTTCCCCTCTGCCAGTCGTCACTCGGCCTCCCAGTAAAAGTCCAGTTCTTGCAGAGGGATCAAGTTGCCGTTTCACCTCTGATCATGTCTGTCCACGTTTTTGTCGCTTTGCTGGCTCTCTGCTCTCTGACCTCTGCTGCTGATCCAGACTGTGAAGAGCTGGTTCAACCTCTGGAGGATCCAAGCCAGGTATTCTGTTCTCAGCAGTTAAATTGTAGAAAATGTAAAGTGGCAGCCAGTCCTCTTTGTTTTAAAGGACCAAGCTGGTGTGACTAGAACTGGCGTTTGCATTGCTTGGTTGTATGCATCATTGACATTTGAGAGACTGCTCTTAAAATAAAAACTAGAATCCATCTTGGTGCTCAAGGTAAATGAGACAGTAAATTGCACACATCAGATCTCAAACTCGGACACAACTGCATACAGTTGCTCTTGAAATATACATTTCAATAATCTTGCACATGTGTGTCCAGGCTGCTGGAAAATGGATATTCCATGTGGGTGCATCAGAGGGTGAAGAGGCCGTGAATGAAATGAAAGGTGTCAGCAGCTCCTGGATAGAGGTCTTCCCCGTCAATGAGAGCTTGAGTTTGCTCTGGGCCGACAAAATGTAATAGTTCATCTATCAAAAATTGATTTTGTTTTTTTTGCCTTTACTGGGTGAAACTCACAAAAGTTCTCATGTACTATTCTTGTTTTTATTTGTCCTCATAAGATTGGGAACATGTTATACTGGGAATCTCAGTCTCACTTTGTCAGATAACACCTTCTCAGGAAAATGTAGGTACATTATGATGCATATTATTTTATATTTGTCTTTAATTACAAGCAATGTGCCTCAACAATAAACTCCTCTTTATACCTAATAGATCTATTTAACGGCACGCAGCATCATCATTCTTGGAAGTACATGAAGACGTGTCCGGATTGCGTCTTTTGGAGCGGAAGCACTGAGTCCCTGAAGGAAGGAGGAAAAATGACCAAAAGCAAAAACCTCTTCCTCTTCAGTGAGCGCCTTGTCTCTACATCCACGTGCAAAACTTTCTTTGTATTTCACACAGGTTTTTAACGAGTTGACACTGATTTTCCTGTTCTCGCACAACAGCTAAAACCGGGAAACTGGACGACGCGCATCTGGAGGTTTTCAAGAAACAGGCCGCGTGCCTCAACTTTGCACCGGAGTTCCACTTCGGAGACACAGGTCAGTTTTTATTTCAGCCTTTAAACGCTCAGCAGTAACCGTGTGGGTAACTTTGTTGAGGTTAATTTTATTTTTCTTATTTCAGATCTGTGTCCTTATGAGAATGAGGCTTCCACAGATGCACCTGTGAAGGAGGAATAACCAGAGAGCTGGGAAGTTACACCAGGAGTCACATGTGTTTTAACGTTCCATCTGTATCACGTGTAGAGAACAGCTTTTACACCGTGAACAAGAGACAGGAGGGATTACATCTATTGAACTTGTTGAAGTCAGTCGCCATTATAGACTTTACAGAAGTGAATGGACAATTGCATGAATCATGATGGATACCACCTCTTACTTATGCATATGAAGCTACTAAAATATGTTGTTCTCATGCTTGTTTTTCTGCATCAATAATCCATTCATGCTTTGTCAGCTCTTCACATTCACCATAGAAGTGATTCCCTGTGAGCTTTCATTGATTTCTGTTCAAACACAAGCAGCAATAAAGTTTTTAAAAAGTGAATGGTTCAACTGTTTGTGTGTTAGTTACCCTAACTCTCACCCTCTGAGGGCAAACATATTACTGATGAGGCCTGGGCATTTATTTGGTTTTGACAGCCCTGATACAGTAGAGCACATCCTGCATAAAACTGACTCATTATGTCAATTAAAAAGATTAAAATGAGTTGAAATAGATGATTATTATGGAGCTTCTAAAGCAGTGGTTCTCAAATAGTGGGGCACACCCCCAGGGGGAACGTTTGACCTCAGAACATGCTTTTTTATTTAGATTATTTTTGTATGTTGTAGAATAAAGTGCAATTGCACCTCTACTACATTAGGGGGCAGCAGAGTGTGAGCAGGGAGCATGCAGCACAGAGTATGAGTATGAAGTGTAGACACCAAGTGACACCATGAAAACATATTTAACAGGATGAGAAGACAGGCGGAGAGAGACGGAGATAAAGAGACAAACGAAAGTCTCCCAAAGCTAAGACGAGGAAATATGACGAAGCGTCTGTAGCGCTTGGTTCACTGTGAAAGACCGGTGTGTTACTGAGTCTGAAATGTTGGAGACAGAGAAATTAAAGACATTACACCACAATCACTGATAAGACCATTTTATGCTTGTTTTTCTGCATCAATAATCCATTCATGCTTTGTGCACCATAGAAGTGATTCCCTCTGAGCTTTCATTGATTTCTGTTCAAACACAAGCAGCAATAAAGTTAAAGAAGGGAATTCTGTCTGTGGTTAAACTGTTTGTGTGTTAGTTACCCTAACTCTAACCCTCTGAAATTAAACTGAATTATTGATTATTGAAAAAAAGTAGAGCACATACTGCCCTCTGCAGGATGCTCTGAGTCAATGTTAATAATGTTAAGAAAAAAAAAATCAAATGATTATTACAGGGTTCCTAAAAGGAGAAAATCTAAGCAGAATTTCACAGAATTCTCAGAAAAAGAACATTCAAAAGGCAGCGTTGCTCCTTATTCATTAGAAAAAAAAATGTATGAATAAGAGAGAGTCATTACTCCAATTAAAAAATAAGGTAATAAAATATTGAGAACCAATAACGAATGAAAATGGAAATGAATGGAGTACCTTTGGAAGGGGAAAAATAGGTGCTAAAAAATTAAGTAACCATAATAAAACACTGCAAAAACCCAATAAAGTTAAATACTGTGCTGAAAATATTGGAACTGCAATGCAAACATCCTACAAAGAAATTCCCTGATATGACTTGAACGAGACTTTGCACATATTTAATGTGTGTTTCATTCCATAAATCCCATAACCCACAGGAAACCCTGGAACCATCACGTCGTGCAGTAGATGTGGACGGATCCTCACCGACCCTGGTCCTGGAGGGCTACACCTGATTCCACTAATTAACCACTTCATTAGTACAAACAGGTGCTGCTGCCTGGTTGGAGCAAAAACCTGCAGCCACGGTGGCCCTCCAGGACCAGGGTTGGTGACCACCATGCACGGTATTACATAATCCGACCTTAGAACCAAAGACAACCAGAGAGACGAACAAACATTTGGTTTCTCTCCTCCCACGTCACATATCAACCCCCCCCTCTCTCCTTCCCATATTTGAGACTTCCCCTCTGCCAGTCGTCACTCGGCCTCCCAGTAAAAGTCCAGTTCTTGCAGAGGGATCCAGTCGCAGTTTCGCCTCTGATCATGTCTGTCCACGTTTTTGTCGCTTTGCTGGCTCTCTGCTCTCTGACCTCTGCTGCTGATCCAGACTGTGAAGAGCTGGTTCAACCTCTGGAGGATCCAAGCAAGGTATTTATTATTAACAATGAACACCACGCTAGTGGAACTGGAACTGGGATTTGTATTCCTCTGCATATAAAACAAGCTTGATTATGTGAAGCTCCGACATCTGGAGGTTCGATATACAGCTCTTAAAATAAAAACGGTTAGCAACCAGCTTAATTGCCTCACAGGTTGGATTTTCCCCCAGAAACCCTCAAAGACACCAACAAAAACGATTATTATTATTAATAACATGAGGATGATGAGCAATCTACAAATTTAAGTCCTTTAATAAATGGCGATGGAGTATGGACAAGTGTAGAAATGAGTATTTTCTTAAAGAACAGGTTCAATACTTGTCAAGTCTGTCTCTAAATGACAATTAATATTAGTGAAAGAAGATTTCCTCACACTGACTAATAAATGATTCCCTCCAAACAATGCAAGCAGAACATCAAATATTTTCTTTATTTTTTTTAATTAATAGGATACTCTCTATGCTTACTGTCTTTTTAGTAGATTAAAATAAATCTCTTTTATATTTTCCTGCAAAAATGTAAATGAATAAATAATTGTTTTAAGTAATTTGAATGTCTGACACTTCACTCATTGTTTAATACATTAGTGGATTTTAATGGACAGTAGGAACAACAGGTTTGACTATGAAAGGACATTTGTCACTATTGTCTATAGGACTTTTTCTTTAAGTTGAACCATGTAAGGCACTAATCAGATATCAAACATGTAATATATTAGTTATTTTACTAGGACCTCCCACCTACATGCAATTGCTCTTGAAACATGGATTTTTTTAATACATTTGTACGTGTGTAGGCTCCTGAAAAATGGATATTGCACGTTGGAACATCGGAGGATGAAGACACCTTTAAGGATTTGAAAACCGTCAGCAGCTCCTGGTCAGAAATTCATTTCCCCGTCAACGGGAGTGAAGGCATCACTGAGCACTGGGGCGAAAAAAGGTAAACTTCGAAACAAAAAAATCACAAAACCTATAATGTATTATTTATTTCTTTTCTATTTTTCCTCATAAGAGATGGAAAGTGTGAATCCGGGATTGCCAATGTCACCTTCTCAGAAAACACCTTCTCAACTTCATGTAAGTACGCAATGATGCATGCTATTAGATGCACTTTAACTACAAGCAATGGGCCTAAACAATGAACTCTCTTTATATCTGATAGTTGACATCAACGGCACCCTGTATAACCACGCTTGGAAGTACCTGAAGACCTGTCCTGGCTGCATGCTCTGGAGCGACAACTCCGAGGCGACGAAGGAAGGAGGAGTTAAAACGAAGAGCAGAAACCTCTACTTCTACAGTAAGCGGCTCATCTCTGCACACGTGTGCAACAGGGTTTGAGTGAGATCTCGTTAACTTTCCCGTCCCTGCCCTTTCAGCCAAATCTAACAAACTAGAAGACGAGCAACTGGAGTTTTTCAAGAAACAGGCCGCGTGCCTCAACTTCACCTCAGAGTTCCACTTCCTGAACGGAGGTCAGTGATTCATTTCAGCCTTTCGACCGACGTGGGTGACTTTTTTAAGGCACTCATCAGGTTGTTGTTTTTTTTTATTTCAGATGAGTGTTCCGATGACCATGAGGCTTCCACAAATGCACCTGTGAAGGAGGAATAACCAGAGAGGCGTCAGATGTGCTGCTGTCGATGTGTTTTAACATTCCATCCTTACCACATGTAGAAAACACCTTTTATACCTTGAAAGTGAGACAGCAGGGATTACATGAATTCAAAATGTGCCATTATAGACTTTACAGAAGTGAATGGACATTGCATGAATCATGATGGATACCACCTTATATTTGTGCAAAGGAAGCTACTAAAATGTTGTTCTCATGCTTGTTTTTCTGCATCAATAATCCATTCATGCTTTGTCAGCTCTTCACATTCACCATAGAAGTGAGTCCCTGTGAGCTTTCATTGATTTCTATTAAAACACAAGCAGCAATAAAGTTTTAAAAAAGTGAATGGTTCAACTGTTTGTGTGTTAGTTACCCTACTCTAACCCTCTGAGGGCAAACATATTACTGATGTGGCCTGGGAATTTTATTTGGTTTTGACGGCCCTGATAAGAGACAGTAGACCACATACTGCATAATACTGACTCATTATGTCAATTAAAAAGATTAAAATGAGTTGAAATAGATGATTATTATGGAGCTCCTAAAGCAGTGGTTCTCAAATAGTGGGGCACACCCCCCAGGGGGCACGTTTGACCTCAGAACATGCTTTTTTATTTAGATTTTTTTTTTTACTGTCCTAGAATAAAGTGCAATTCCACCTCCACTACATTAGGGGGCAGCAGAGTGTTCACAGGGAGCATACAGCACAGAGTATGAGTATGAAGTGTAGACACCAAGTGACACCATGAAAACATATTTAACAGGGATGAGAAGACAGGCGGAGAGAGACGGAGATAAAGAGACAAACGAAAGTCTCCCAAAGCTAAGACGAGGAAATATGACGAAGCGTCTGTAGCGCTTGGTTCACTGTGAAAGACCGGTGTGTTACTGAGTCTGAAATGATGGAGACAAAGACATTAAAGACATTACACCACAATCACTGATAAGACCATTTATGTAGTTTTATTTTTCAGTATCATATGGTTTGACATGGTCAGTCAAATGTTTAATTAAGGATTCATTTTATTTTTTAATTTCAGATGCACTTTAAATCTTTTCTGCTAGTTAATAAAGCTATTCTTTGTTGTTAGTTGGTCCGTATTTCTTTATTATTTATTCTCTTATACGTTAATAAGGACACAGTGTTATGCAGAGGTACTCATAACAATCTTATAGACAAATGATATTATTTATAGTCGCATGGGGGGCGTGAGATGTTTTCTTCTTTCATGGGGGGGCGTGACAGAAAATAATTGAGGACCATTGTCCTTAAGGGGCTTGAGGTGAAAAGGTGAAAAGAGGTGTCAGTGCTTACCAGGGGTAGAACAGCTTCAACTCTGCTGTGGGAGAAATAAAAAGTCAAAAGAAAAACACAGATGCATCTTTTAAGAATTTTTAATGTTTGACTTTGAAACTCACCAAGATGAAACTTGTGATGTCACAGCTTACGGGCAGCGTTTTAGAAGAATTTGTAATCAGATGTTAGAAATAAAATTCTCAAAGAAATTTGAGAAAAAAAACATTTCTTTCAAGCTGGTATTTGAAGGCTGAAAAAAAGCAAAGTAAAGCGAAAGCGAAGTTAAAATTTGGCTGCGAGGCCTTACCACCCAGCTACGTTTCAGTTAAAAAAAATGATCTCCATCTTATTTCTTAAAACTAAGCCATTATTAATAAGAGATTGAACATAAAAACGCACCATGATTGTGCCATGTCGATATTTAGGTTTAGTTTTAGCTTCCGTGTCGCCTGCTCTTGCCCCTAGCATACAGCTAACTGTGCAACCTGGTGTCGCTAGCTTTAGGTATCCGGAGAAATCTCTTAGGGATGTTCTAAGCTAAATAAGTAGTGAGGGAGATTCAGAATAGAGAGAATGCTTGAGTGAAACTAGCGTATGATTAAGAAAGGATGGATGAATTAGCTTCAGAAATGAAATAAAGCAAAGAAAACTTAGCATAGATGCAGATACGCTGCAGCAACTAGTGACGTTCACATTCACGAATGAGACGAGTCGAGGTTTAAGCTGCTCAACCAAGGCGTCATGCTTCATGTAATGAAGAGACGACTCTGTATTATTGCATCTGTCCGCTCAGAGAGAATCTTCTGAATAACAGGGTGAACAATTTTCTTCTTGGGGGGGTCCAGGACTCTATAGGGGTTTGTCTATAGCTGTCTCTATCTGTTTGAACCATGCACGGTATTACGTAATCCAACCTTAGAGCCAAAGACAACCATAAAGACAAACATACAGTTGGTTTTCCTCCCCCCACCTCACATTTCAACCCGAATGCTCTCCCTCTCCCCCCCTCTCCCCATATTTAGGAGACTTCCCCTCTGCCAGTCGTCACACGCCTCCCGGCAGGAGTTCAGTCGTCCAGTTCAGTTCGCTGTAGGATCCAGTCGCCATTTCACGTCTAATCATGTCTGTCCACGTTTTTGTCGCTTTGCTGGCTCTCTGCTCTCTGACCTCTGCTGCTGATCCAGACTGTGAAGAGCTGGTTCAACCTCTGGAGGATCCAAGCCAGGTATTCTGTTCTCAGCAGTTACATTGCAGAAAATGTTTTAAGGACCACGCTGGTGTGACAAGAACTGGCGTTTGCATTGCTCTGTAATATAAACCAAAGCAAAGACTTTGTTTCTTTTCTTTTGAAGGATGTGTTCATGAAGCTCTGACATCTGGGGTTTGATAGACAGCTATGAAACAAAAACTGGCATTCACCTTTGTTGCGGAAGATAAATATAAATGCAAGAGGTGCAAAGCAAACAGCTTTAATGCCCTAAATAAATACTTGCAAGATTCTGGTGAATAAACATTCACTTATGATTGATAAGTTTAGAAAGTTGTCCATGCTACACTGAAAATAACCTAAATAAAACTGTAGACTAGACTATTAAAATGGTAGGCAATGTACACGTCTGCCTTAAAACAACAATCCAAAACATTGAAAGGAGTTTTACTTTACGCATTCATTCCTCCTGTTCATACTATTAAACATGAGCTCATGATATAAGCATGTATAAAGCCATCTGAGTTTGTCAAATAAAGTGGATATCTTGCACACTTATTTTCTTTTTAACAAAAAAATGTTGAGTATACATTTGTGGGGTGGGTAACCCTGGTCCATAAGGGCTAGTGTGGGTACAGGCTTTTATTTCAAATAGGCAGTAACACACCTGATTCAACTCATTAAGGTCCTTAGCAAGAGATCTAGTGGTTGATTAGTAGAGTCAGGTGTGTTAACTGTTTGGTTGGAATAAAAGTCTGCAGCCACACCGGCACATTCCTGCACTGTATGGTCAGATCTCAAACTGGTGAGATAGTGGGACATGCTTGGACTTCACAAAAGTATACGAATACGAGTATTAGTTGCTGCAAAATACTTTTACCAAGACCTCCCACCTACATGCATACAATGCTCTTGAAATATAGTTTTTTTCAACAATTTTGCATGTCTGTGTCTAGGCGGCTGGAAAATGGATATTCCATGTTGGAACAACAGAGGGTGAAGAGGGCTGGAAGGAACTGAAAGGCGTCAGCAGCTCCTGGATGGAACTCCTACCCATTGTTGGTAGTGAAGGCATGACCATCCGTTGGGCTGACAAAATGTAAAGTTTGATTGTTAAAGGTGGATTTTTACCTTTAAAAAATGCCAAAAGGCAACTGGGGAAATTTAAAAAAAGTTCTTCTGTGCTATTTTTTTTCATGTGTCCTCATAAAGGGGTGGCCATTGTCATTCTGGGAGTATCAATGTCACTTCCTCAGGGAACACCACCTCGGGAACATGTAGGTGTTGTGATGCATATTACTTGATGCACTTTATTTACAAGCAATGTACCTACCACTAAACATCGCTTTATATTTACGATAGATCACTTTAATGGAACTCAGCATGACCATATTGGGAAGTACCTGAAGACCTGTCCTGACTGCGTCGTCTGGAGCGACACATCCGAGTCAACGAAGGAAGGGGGAATAAAAACGAAAAGCAGAAACCTGTACCTCTTCAGTAAGCATCTTTTCCTGTACATGCATGCGCATTTTTTTTTTACTTTATGCACGTTTTTTACTTGAGATAGCATTAATTTTCCTGTCCCTGTCCTTCAGCAAAATCTGGGAAACTGGATGACGAGCATCTGGAGGTTTTCAAGAAACAGGCCACGTGCCTCAACTTTGCCCCAGAATTCCACTTCGGAGACACAGGTCAGCCTTTATTTCAGCCTTTCAATGCTGTGCAGGAACTTTTTGAGGCACTTATGTTGATTTTTGCTTTAATTTTAGATCTGTGTCCTGATGAGAACGAGGCTTCCACACATGCACCTGTTAAGGAGGAATAACCAGAGGCAACAAAAAGCTGTAAAGTTACACCAGGAGTCACATGTGCTGCTGTTGATGCATTTTAATGTTGCATTTGATCATGTGCAGAGAACACTCTTTACACCTTGAATGTGAGATAAAAAGGATTACATCTGTTTAGCTTGGTAAAGTCATTATCCATAGTGAACTGAAGTTAACATACAGTTTCATGATATTTTTCATGATTTTCATGATAAATTCCACCTTTTATTTATGCATATGAAGCTAATATTTGTTATTTGCATGGTTGTTTCCTGCATAAATAATCGTTTTGTTCTCAGTGTCTCTTGGTGTCCATGTTTTCCTGTAGATGACACCTTAGAATTAATTCCCTGTGAGCTTACATTGACTTCTATTCAAAACACTGGTCAGCGGCAATAAAGTTAAAGAAGTCAGTTTTTTTTCTAAGGTTCAACTGTTTTTGTGTGTTATTTAGCTCTCTTTCAGAGAGAATTCATTTTGAAAGAGAATCATTGAAAGCTTTTTTTAGGGCTAAGAGTCAGGTTTGGGGAACCTAATGGGGAGGATGTCCCATGAGCCCCAAGGTTAGATTACATGATCAGTGGATGGGATTCTCTATTGAAACTCTGAGATACTATTTGTTAGGGTTAGGAAGGAAGCATATAAAGGGAGGAAAGTATTGGTCTGTACAGATAGAAGAAACATTGTTAATATGAACAAATTGATATGAAATGTACTAAGAGATAGGACCAGAAGTCCTTTAGAGGAGAGATAGAATTACTGATACCAATATGATGCAGCAATAAGGTCTAACAGAACAAGAATAGAGATAAATCCTTAATCTGATGCATTGAGAATGTCAATTGAAACCTTCACCAGTGTCGTCTCTGTGTGACGATGCATTATAAATCCTGACTGGAAATCCTCATATAAACCATTGTTGTGCAGGAAGTCCCACAGCTGTTTGGTTGCTGATTTTTCCAGGATCTTAGAGAGAAAGGGAAGGTTGGATATTATCAGCATTGCTAGATAACTAGGACATGTTGAGCACTTCTAGCATGGAATAAGGCTAATCCCCAATGGCAAGAATCCAAGTTGATGATGTTTTGGCTGGACATTATAGCTTTAGCTCTGATTATATGGCATTACAAAGGGCCTTCCTGTAAGTTCTGAGAGGATGTAGGATTCTAACTCCACCTCCTGGACTCAACTCTGGTTTGTCAGGGATTTGGGGCAATAAAGTCTGCCACGTTCCAAGATAAGAAAGAAGCACCATCCAAAATGGGATGTATGCCGTTACTGTCAGACTATGTTTTCCCAATAACATTGACCAATTATCCATGATGCACACATTGTGCACAAATCTCATGCACCTAATCATAAGATCACTAGTCAAGTTTGGGAGGGATCCAGAAAAAATTAATCTCAGTGACCTCCAACTGGTGTAGACTGGTGTCATAAATGCTGAATAGAATAATGATTTTATCATATTTAAGTGTAGTTTTACTTACATATTTAAATTTGATTTAATGTCGCCTGCACTGTGCACCCTGGTGTCATTAGCTTCTCGTATTGGACTATACTATACAACAATGCACTTAATACATGATCTATTACTGCTAAAGAAGACAGATGAGTAATAAACACTCAAAACACAGAGCAAGAGAAAGCAGAAGAGGGGGAAGAAAGGAGAAACGCCATCAGGAGCTTGGTTAGCCGAGGTAAATAACTGGTGATTGGAAGATTCAGAGAAAGAAACCGTTAAAGGAGAAAGCAGACAGTCCTTGAGCAAAATAAGCGTCACATGCAAGGACAGACTGGGATCAAACTATTATGTGAAAGAAAGGAAGGGGGCAGATGCTTGACAGAAAAGCTTTTCCAACTATACCAGGGGTCAGCAACCCTGGTCCTGGAGGGCGACACCTAATTCTACTGATGAAGGTCCATAGCTCTTGTGGCTCAAGGGCTCTAATGATTGATTAGTTAAACCAGGTGTGAGTTACTGCTTGGTTGGAACGAAACCCTGGACCCACAGTAGCCCTCCAGAACCAAGGTTGGTGACCCCAGGCCAGGTTCATGCAATGACAGGCAGCAAAGACCAAGATAGAGAAGGATTGGAAAGCCAGTTTGTCATGAGCAACACAATAATATTGAGCTCTGCAAGGTTGAGTGCAGGATTTGTAAAATGAAAATACATCTGAGAGAAGGTTTAACCTCATACTTTCACAGACATTCAGGACCTAACTAAGGCTTCATGCTACATACTAAGAGAGAGTCATCTCAAAAACAGGGTGAACAATTCTTTTCATGGGGGGGGGCTCCGGGAGTCTATAGGGGTTTGTCTATCATGACCTCTATTTGTTTGAACCGTGCATGTTATTACACAATCCAACCTTAGAGCCAAAGACAACCATAAAGACAAACATACATGTGGTTTGCCTCCTCCCACATCCCATTTCAACCCCCAATCACTCTCTCTCTACCACTCTTTTCCCTCTCTAGGTTAACAGTTAAATAAAATATAAGCATATTCATTGGTGCAAAACATTAAAATCTGCATCTGAAAAGTAATCAAAGCTGTTAAATAAATGTAGTACAGTAGAAAGTCGCCTCCTCATTTATCTCTATCTCATTGAGTCATGTACCGTATTACATAATCCAACCTTAGGAACCAAAAAACGACCACACAGACAAACACACAGCTGTTTGTCCTCCTCCTACGTCCCATTTCAACCCATGATCTCACCCCATATGTAGGAGTCATCGTCTGCCAGTCGTCACTCGCCTCTCAGCAGCAGTTCAGTCGTCCAGGTCCTACAGAGGGATCCAGTCGTCATTTCACGTCTGATCATGTCTGTCCACGTTTTTGTCGCTTTGCTGGCTCTCTGCTCTCTGACCTCTGCTGCTGATCCAGCCTGTGAAGAGCTGGTTCAACCTCTGGGGGATCCAAGCCAGGTATTCTGTTCTCAGCAGTTAAAATGTAAAGCAGTGTCCAGTCTTCTTTGTTTTAAAAGAACCACACTGGTGTGACTAGAACTGGCGTTTGCATTGCTCTGTAATATAAACCAAAGCAAAGACTTCTTTTCTTTTGAAGGATGTGTTCAAGAAGCTCTGACATCTGGGGTTTGATAGACAGCTATGAAACACAAACTGGCACTGTCCACTGTCCATGCCACACTCAAAATAACCTAAATAAAACTATAGACTAGACTATTAAAATGGTAGGCAATGTAGGCACGTGAGTGCTGCTTTTATAAATGTATGAACAATTGTAGAAACTGTGAAGATATTAATGTGTATATTCTCAAAGGATAGGTTCAATATTTGTCAAGTCTGTCTTCTGATGACATCCAGGATTCTGAAAGAAGTTTTACTTCATGCATTAATTCCTCCTGTTCATCTTTCCCACTTTTTGCTTTCTAGTTCTAAAATCCCTCTTTGTATCTCGGTTGGCAGTGTATTCCTGGTTATTGTCAATTTCTTCACATGTACTTACATGGACAACAAAATTAAAGTGCTCAGCTGCATTGTAAAATAAAAATATATCTACATGATTTGTCTAATTGTTAGGACAGACTTGAAAAATATGATATGTATATATTGCACTTATCATTTAAACTTGAGTGTTAGTTCTTACATACATTTGCTCCTGAAGTACAGGTTTTAATATTTTTGCATGCATATTTTTTGTGTCTAGGCTGGCGGAAAATGGATATTCCATGTTGGAACAACAGAGGGTGAAGAGGGCTGGAAGGAACTTAAAGGCGTCAGCAGCTCCTGGATGGAACTCCTACCCAGCGCCGATGGTGAAGGCCTGAGCATGCGCTGGGCCGACAAAATGTAATGGTTGACCTTTACAAAAATTATTTTTTTACCTCCAACTACACAAAAAACCCCAAAAATTCTACTTTTGTGTGTTTATATGTCCTCATAAAGGGGTGGAAACTGTTTTACTGGGACCGTCAACGTCACGTCCTCAGGGAACACCTCCTCAGTAACATGTAAGTGAGTTAAGACGCACATTATCTGATGAGCTTTAATTACAAGCAATGTGCTGAGTACCCAACGATAGACGTCTCTCTTCATGTCCGATAGTTCACTTTAATGGAAGCCAGCATGACCACGTCGGGAAGCACCTGAAGACCTGTCCCGACTGCGTCGTCTGGAGCGACACGTCCGAGATGACCAAGGAAGGAGTTAAAACCAAAAGCAGAAACCTGTACCTCTTCAGTGAGCATCTTTTCCTGTACATGCATGTGCAAATTTGTTGTATTTTACGCAGGTTTTTTTGACTTGTTTGACCCGTCCTTCAGCAAAATCTGGGAAACTGGACGACGAGCATCTGGAGGTTTTCAAGAAACAGGCTGCATGCCTCAACTTTGCACCAGAGTTGCACTTTGGAGACACAGGTCAGCTTTTATTTCAGCCTTTCACTGCTCAGCAGGAACTTTTTGAAGGATTTACTAGGTCGATTTTCTTATTTCAGATCTGTGTCCTGATGAGAACGAGGCTTCCACACATGTAAAGGAGGAATAACCAGAGGCAACAAAGAGCTGTGAAGCTACACCAAGGGGTCAATGTGTTTTATGTTCCATCTGTATCATGTGTAAAAAACACGAGGGGATTAGATCTTTTTAGTTGTTAAATTCATTAATCATAGTCGACCTGTAAATTTACAGAAGTTTCTTGAATCATGATGGATGCCACCTTTTATTTCTGCATATGCATGCGGATGTTTGCCCTTTTCATGCATAAACAACTGTTTGTTCTAAGCGTCTCTTGGTGTTGTATAGTTTTTTTTTCCCTCATGATTTCTGTTCACAAACACTGGTCAACACAAGCAGCAATAAAGTTAAAGAAATGACGTTTTTCTCCACGGTCAAAGTGTGTTTGTGTATTAGTGGAGTTAAAGATGGAAATGCTACCTCGACACTGGTCTTTTCATGTTGTCGACTTTATAAAGGGCCCCTTGAAGGATGGAGATTTACGTGGTTGGCAGAGTGAAGCCCTTTCACGAGTTGTTTGTTAGTCGCAACTTCCCTTAAAAAGAAGAGAAGGACGGCGGCTTTTCATTCTCTCACTGGGTTTTTTTTCCTCACTATTGACCAGGCTCACATTTACATTCACGACAAGCAGCACACTTCGCCCGTAAGGGACTCATTTCACCTCAGAAACCAAAAAACATTTAGTGCTAGGTGAAACCTCAGCACATCTCGAGGATCCCCCAAAAATCTATCTATTAAGAGTCAAATGCAGTGTCTGAATGAGCTTTTTATGTGAGTTACGTAACGTTATTCTGAGTTCAGTTCAGTTCAGGACCTTTTGTCCCGCTACAGGAAATTAATCTTGCAGCAGAGAACAGACAAAAACAATGACAATCCACACATACAGTAGAAACAATAATAAATAACGATAGAACAACAGCAAGAGCTATAAACTGGGTTATTTTGTGTGAAAAACATGTCCAAGTTTTAAATTTAAGAGGATGACTGAGGGTTGCTATAGTGCTGACTGGTAATGACCTCTCTTTGTTGACCAAAGTAAAGAGTAAAAAGCCTGAGAACTAAACTATAAATAACTAAAGCTGATTTTTTTTTTATTTACTGTATTTTCACGACTATAAGGCGCACATTAAAGTCTAATATTTTCTTCAAAATGTGTGGTGCACCCTATGTATGTATGTAGGGGAAGTGTGGGCATGGATTGTAGATAAAATAACAGGGATGTGCGTTATGCAGAACATCGTTGTTTTAACAACCTGAAAATGGTAAAGAGACACGCTGATAAAGCACAGTTTAAACTGAAGGAAATCAGCTACACAGCTGAGTTTAAGACATAAGACAGGTGGTACGAGTTGGAGCAAAGACTGGATCAGTGGATCACAGAGCAGAGACTGGATCAGTGGATCACAGAGCAGAGACTGGATCAGTGGATCACAGAGCAAAGGCTGGATTAGTGGATCACAGAGCAGAGACTGGATCAGTGGATCACAGAGCAAAGACTGGATTAGTGGATCACAGAGCAAAGACTGGATCAGTGGATCACAGAGCAAAGACTGGATCAGTGGATCACAGAGCAAAGGCTGGATTAGTGGATCACAGAGCAGAGACTGGATCAGTGGATCACAGAGCAAAGACTGGATTAGTGGATCACAGAGCAAAGACTGGATCAGTGGATCACAGAGCAAAGACTGGATCAGTTGATCACAGAGCAAAGACTGGATCAGTGGATAACAGAGCAAAGACTGGATCAGTGGATCACAGAGCAAAGACTGGATCAGTGGATCACAGAGCAAAGACTGGATCAGTGGATAACAGAGCAAAGACTGGATCAGTGGATCACAGAGCACAGACTGAATCAGAGGATCACAGAGCAGAGACTGGATCAGTGGATCACAGAGCAAAGACTGGATAAGTGGATCACAGAGCAAAGACTGGATCAGTGGATCACAGAGCAGAGACTGGATCAGTGGATCATCGAGCAAAGAACGAGTGGGAGAAGCGTTTCAACGGTCACCATTCACTAAAAGCAGTAAAGCTAGCAGAAGAAATGAAAATTGAACATTTCCATCTTGGTGCTTTTGTTTCGGTGCCATTTCTCCATCCAGACCAGGACTACGGTAGCGCAGCAACTTCCAGCGGATTATAACGCATCATTTAGAGGAAAGTGACTCTGATGGTGAAGAAAGTGAAGCTGGTATGTTTGATGGAGATTTAGCTGCTGTTGGAATCAGAAACAGAGGATGAGGACTTTGATGGTTTGATTGATGACATTATCCTGCTCTATTTTTAAATACACACACTTGTGTGCTTGTTTTATCCGTGTGTTTCACCATGTGCACGATGATTAAAAAATGTTAGTACTTTGTGATCAATACTTAAATAAAGGACAACCAAACTCAGTTTAGCTCCTGCTCTATTTGTGTATACATCTATGTGTGTATATAAAATCTCCCCTATAGTGAGGTTCCTTATGTGTGTGTTAAATACAGTAATCAGATGAAAAACTGAGCAAAAACTGCAAAAACATCCACAGACACAGAGAAACAAAATGCAATCAGTGACTTATTGATCCGCCCTGTCCTCATGGTGGAGTCTGACCAGGTCAACATTAGGACCAACATTACCCAACTGACCAGCTCTGATCAACAGACCAATGATTTGCTGAGTCATCATTGCCCTTTTGTAATAAAAAGTATTTTTTTTTATAAAAGTGATCTAAATCATCTCTCAATGATGCTGCTATGTCTGATAAAAAGTAAAAAAATAAAAATAAAAAAAGGCCATTTTAGTCAAGTAAAAATTATTTATTTTTTAAAATAAAATGCCTCGATAGGCTTTCGTTATGGCGGCTGCTACAAGAAGAAAGATTTTGGTGCAAAAGAAGCTCTAAATATGATTCTTGAATCAATTTCTACTGGTGAGCTATACAGGCTAATAATAATAATAAAAATAAATGTATTAATAATTTCATATAAAGTGTTGTGCATATCAATAAATCAAATACATATATAGACAAATATCAAGAAAGAACGGAATTTCTAGGATTTTCAGTCCATTAAACAGGTTGATGCCAGTTTAGTGTCAAAACTGGGCTAAAGTCAAACTAGAACGTTCAGGAATTGGCCTAAAGTCACTTTATTCTTTAATGTTACGTAAGGGAAATCACAACGTCTATGTATGTCTACAGTCATCCACTGTCAAGAAAATAATTAACACATATAATATTCTCTGCATTTGATAAAAGTTTTCCAAAAAACCTGAAAACATGACATAGGCCATTTTAATAGGGTGATGCTATGCTAATTGCTACATTATAATTATTAAAATTTCAATACATTCTAAATGATTATTTATTGATTCTTAGCCTTTTTTGAGCAGCTTTTAGAGCAGTTTTTTTCTGTTTGCATGGTCTGGTCTGTGTGTGTTTTTTATCACAGACAAACACGTCGTGACCGTCTGTCGTCCTCTGAGCTCTTACACAAGCTGCACATTCAGATACTGGCTCTCACTGAGTGGTTTTTATTCATTATTTATTATCTCGTGCTGCAACAAACTTTAACACAAAGTTAACGTTTTTTACTTGTTATATTTATTAGGCTACGATGCACGCAAGTCAGCAGTAATTTGTGTTCTAGCACACGTCTACTCGAATGTCTATTTGTTTTACTGGCCATGTCGTGTCTAAAGCATGATAGAAGATAAGTTCAATTCTTTGTATGTTCAGTTCATGCAAAGAAATTGACAATAAACTTGACTTGACTTGTCGCCTCATCCTCCACATACACCACAATTCATTATATTTATTATGAATATATAATATAGTTTTTCTGTTTGATGTAATATAGGGCGACACGGTGGAGCAGTGGGTAGCACTGTTGCCTCACAGCAAGAAGGTCGCAGGTTCAAGACCGCCTTGGGGCCTGGGTCTGGGACCTTTCTGTGTGGAGTTTGCATGTTCTCCCCGTGTCTGCGTGGGTTTTCACCGGGTACTCCGGCTTCCTCCCACAATACAAAACATGCTCAGGTTAATTGGCAAATCTAAATTGCCCATAGGTGTGAGTGTGTGTGTGAATGGTGTGTGAATGGTGTGTGTGCCCCACGATTGGCTGGCGACCATCTGGGGTGTATCCCCCTGCCTCTCGCCATAAAATGCGCTGGGATAGGCTCCAGCAGACCCCTGCGACCCCGAAAGGGAATAAGCGGGATAGAAAATGGATGGATGGATGGATGTTTGATGTAATATTAAAGTTTCCCTGTGCTGTTTCCACCTGCACACATCATCTACTGCAGCCCGATCGTCCTGGAAGAGGGATCCTTCCCCCTGTTAAAGGTTTTTTTGTACGATGTGGGGTTCTAAGAACAGAGGATGTTGTGTTGCTTGTAAAGCCCATTGGAGCAAATCTGTGATTTGTGATTCTGGGCTATACAAATAAGATAAGATAAGATAAAATAAGATATGACTTTATTGATCCCACAACGGAGAAATTTGCTTGTTACTGCAGCGTACAGAGTAAAGAAAAAGAAATAAAAGCTATAAAAAATAAAAACACTATGTACAAATTCGTAGAATTTGTTGATCAGCATACACAGTATGCATTATGGACATAGGAATGGAGAAAAAATACTAATAAATAGCAAGAAAAAAGTATGCATAAGCAAAGCATATATACATACATACATGCACGTACACACATATTTACATGTTTGCATATATATACACGCACATACACATGTACACATACATAGCTAATGCATACTTAAGGTGCAGGATGTGTGTGTAGAGAAAATAAATAAGAAATAAATAAATTGAATTCAATTGTATTAAATCATTTGCGTTTGCATGGACAAAAGTACGGTTTCTAAAATGTTTTGAGGCCGTCGCTGTGAAGTAAGAGCAACTTATTTTCTCTGCTGTGTGTGTGTGTGTGATGCACTCACACACACACACACACACACACAAACACACACACACACACACACACAGGAGGGGGCGGGGGCCTGTCCACATATTGAAGGATGCGGGGGTCCTGCTATTCAGGCTCTGCCAGCTGGCCGTTGTGTAACAGGATAAACAGAACACAAGCCCCCGCTGACTGGATGTGAAAAGTGACCTGCTCCTTCCCCCTAGGACCAGACCGTGTGTGTGTGTGTGTGTGTGTGTGTGTGTGTGTGTGTGTGTGTGGCCCGGCCCACTGCCGTTACACAACGCCTCCCCCTGCTCTGCTGTGGCTGGCAGCCTCCTCCCTGACATTGCCTGCCTGCCCACTGCTTGAAGTCATGGCTGCACAGCTGGTCGTGGTCCTGCTGGCCGTCGCCTCCCTGGGCGCCGCCGCGTCCCCCCCGGACTGCAAAGAGCTGGTGAAGCCGCTGGTGCTGGACAGCCACAGCCCCGTGAGTACGCAATACATGCACAGACATGCAAGCACAGGCTCGGATTTTACACTGTCATTGGGGGAAGGAGGGGGGAAGGAGGGGGGAAAGGAGGGGGGAGGTGGAGTATTCACCCCCTTGGCTGCTTTACACTCTTATTGCTTTTCATTAATCAATCATGCTTGCATGCGTTTTATATCTAAAACTTGAAGGTTTTGTGTTTTTTTTAATCCATAAAAATGTATATGAACAGCCACAAATTCCAATGCATGACCAAATACATTTTGGTCCTAATCGCTACACTACTACTTACAAATGGTCGCTATAGGACACTTAGGACCCAAAAGGGCACTTTAACATGTGTTTTAGCTCCCAAAATTGCACTTCAGCACTCTTTTTAGCTCTTAGACGACACTTTAACATGCAATTTTTCTCCTAGAAGGGCACTTTAGTGCACATTTTAGATCTTAGAGGGCATTTAAATATTAGATTTACCTCCAAAAGGGGCACGTTTTGGCTCCTATACTATACTACTACATTTGGCTTCTATACAAATGGCTACCATAACACACTTTTCAGCTCCCAAAAGGGCACTTTAATATGTATTTTAGCTCCCAAAACTGCACTTCGGCACTCTTTTTAGCTCTTAGATGATACTTAAACATGCAATTTAGTTCCCAACAGGGCACTCTAGCACACATTTTGGCTCCAAGAGCCACTTTAACATGCAATCTAATGCCCAAGGGAGCACTTGAGCACACATTTTGGCTCATATAAAGCACTTTAACATGTTTTTTAGTTCTCAATAGGGCACTTTAACATTTGTTTTAGCTTCTAAGAGAACACATCTCAGAGTCTGGCTCTTAGAGGGCACTTTAAGATGCAATTTAACTCCTGGGGGGGGGCACGTTAGCACAGATTTTTGCAGGGGCACGGCATGCTCTTTAGTTACCAAGAGAACACTTAGGACCGAAAAGGGCACTTTAGAAAACATTTTTGGCTCCTATACTATACTATGATATTTCAATTCAATTCAATTCAATTTATTTGTATAGCCCAGAATCACAAATCAGATTTGCCCCAAAGGGCTTTACAGTTTGTACAAAAGCAACACAACATCCCCTGTCCTTAGACCCTCACATCGTACAAGGTAAAACTCCCTAAAAAAAACCCCTTTAACAGGGAGAAAAAACGGAAGAACCCTCAGGAAGAGTAACAGAGGAGGAATCCCTCTTCCAGGACGGACAGGCGTGCAGTAGATGATGTGTGCAGGTGGAGAACATTACAGAGAAATTTGAATATTACAAACAAACGGAAATGTAATGAATGTTGGTAGAAGTGGAGGATGAGGAGCAGGATCCATCATAGCTTTCAGGTTTCACCAAGGCAGCCTCAGACCCTCCAACATCCGTAGATCCCTGAGTGGCTGTACTGCAGCGTGCTCTGTGAAAGAGAAAACACAGGGCAGGACTCCGGAACCACAGCAGATTTAAAAGTACAGTAGTGGTACAACAGTATCACAGATAGAAGAAGAAAAAGAAGCCCAGGGCATCTCATGAGGACCCGGCAGACTAACCTATCGCAGCATAACTATAACTAGGCCAGCCAGGGCCGGCCCTAACTATATGCTTCATCGAACAGGAAAGTTTTTAACCTATTCTTAAATATAGGAAGGGTGTCTGCCCCCCGGACTGAGACTGGAAGACGGTTCCACAGGAGAGGAGCCTGGAAGTTGAAGGCTCTGCCTCCTGTTTTAATTTTAGAAATTCTGGGAACCTCCAATAAGCCTGCATATTGGGAGCGTAATGTTCTTGATGGGCGATATGGGACTAAGAGATCCCTAAGGTAGGATGGAGCCTGACCGTTGAGTGCTTTATAGGTGAGGAGCAGGATTTTAAATTCTATACGAGATTTTACAGGAAGCCAGTGTAGAGCGGCTAATACAGGTGAGATATGCTCTCTTCTTCTAGTGCCGGTTAATAAACGAGCAGCTGCATTCTGGATCAGCTGGAGAGTCCTTAGAGACTTTTTGGTGCAACCCGACAGTAAAGAGTTGCAGTAGTCCAGCCTGGAAGTAATAAATGCATGGATAAGTTTTTCTGCATCTTTCAGAGACAGGAAGTGTCTGACCTTTGCTATGTTGCGTAGGTGGATAAAAGCAGTCCTAGAGATATGTTTAATGTGGGCAGAGAATGACAGGTCCTGGTCCAAGATGACTCCCAGGTTTTTCACCGTGGAGCTAGAGGCCAGGGAGATGTCATCCAGGACACCTATATCACTGGATATTGAGTTCCTCAGGATTTCAGACCCGAGTACAATAATTTCAGTTTTTTCTGAATTCAGTAGAAGGAAATTGCAGGTCATCCAGGATTTTATATCCTTAAGACAGGCCTGAAGTTTAGCTAGCTGATTGGTTTCATTTGGCTTAATTGATAGATAGAGTTGTGTGTCGTCAGCATAACAGTGGAAATTAATACAGTGTTTTCTAATGATTTTACCCAATGGGAGCATATAGATGGTGAAAAGTATTGGTCCAAGCACAGAACCTTGTGGAACCCCATGATTAACTTTGGTATGGGTAGAAGAAACGTTATTGATATGGACAAATTGGGAACGATCTGAAAGATAGGACTTAAACCAATTTAGTGCAGTCCCTTTTAGACCAATAAGATGCTCTAGTCTCTGTAACAAGATTTGATGGTCGACTGTGTCAAATGCAGCGCTAAGATCTAACAGAACAAGGATGGAAATGAATCCTTTATCAGACGCATTGAGAATATCATTTGAAACCTTAACTAAAGCCTCTATACAAATGGCTACCATAACACAGCTCCCAAAATTGCACTTTAACACTCTATTTAGCTCTCAGATGATACTTAAACATGCAATTTAGTTCCCAAAAGGGCACTTTAGCACACATTTCGGCTCCTTGAGGGCACTTTAACATGCATTTTAGCTCTCAAAAAGGCACTTTAACACTTGTGTTGCCTCCTAGAGGGCACTTTAGCACTCATTTTGGCTCTTAGAAGACACTTTAACATGCAATTTAGCTCCTAAAGGGGCACTTTAGTGCACATTTTTGGTCTTAGAGGGCATTTAAACATTAGATTTACCTCCAAAAGGGGCACTTTTTGGCTCCTATACTATACTACTACTTCTAGCCCCTAATTAATAACAAACTTTTTAGTTCCCAAGAGGGCACTTTAACATGTGTTTTAGCTCCTAAGAGAACACATCTCAGAGTCTCGCTCTTAGAGGGCACTTTAACTTCTGGGGGGGCATGTTAGCACACATTTTTGCAGAGCAACAGCATTCTCTTTAGTTACCAAGAGAACACTTTAGCTTTTTAGTTTTTAATGTCACAACTACAAAGTAATGTAAATGAAACAGAAAAATATATAATGAAATATAATTGATGCGTTAAGCCTGTGTGGGTTAGTCTCTATCTCCAATCTTGTACATCTGCCCCACAGCAATTTTTGCTTCATTCTTCTTTGCAGAACTGCTTGAGCTCTGTCAGGTTGTGTTGCATAGATTTATTAATATTTATTTAGGGTAATATGATTTTATGATTTTAATTAATGTCCAAATGTAAAAATTGAAAACTAGTTGATCTAATTTTTTCATGGTATTTATATCCACAAACTTCACGGCTTTGTGGCTTTTCAATCCTAAAAGATGTATATGAAAAAAAAGGCAAATTGTATTGACCATGATTGATTCAAGGGGGGGGATACTTATAATAGGCACTGTATTATTGCCCTGCAGCATTATTTAGCAGGAAGTGGATTGTTTTTATTGTTGGTGACTTATCTTAAAGATAATGCATATGAGCTCGTTCATCATAAACCTGAAGCATGTCCCACACATTCATGAATCCTGTATAAAGGTCATATTATTTCCCTTCTTCCAAGCAAAGAACAAATCAATAAGAAGTTCGTCTACTCTTTCCAAGCTGTGCAAATGTCACCCTCACCTCAATCGCAGACATTACGGTGCCTGTTCTGTTGGAAAATTCAATAATATCACTCTACTCGCTTGCTGCAGATCTATGGGAAGTGGGTCCTTCACGCGGGGTCCTGGGACGAGCCGGGCCTGAAGAGCGACCTGGTGACGGTGAACAGCTCCTGGGTGGACATCTCGGCGTCTTCGGACAGCGGCGCCATCTCCATCTACTGGGCCGACCGCCTGTAAGGACCATATTGACCTACGTGATCCTTAATTTGTCCCATAGTGGAGAGAATGTATCAGCAACAACAGCAGGGACATGCAAGAAAAGAAAAGATTGCATACAGATATATAAATCTATATATATGATATTCAAATTCCCTTTTTCTCCCCTACAAGAGTCGGAGACAAGTGTCTCCAGGGTGTAGCTGATGCCAACGTCTCAGGAGTGACCAGCCACACCACTTGTACGTATCTGATTAATATTGACTCTATTTTTCATTTCACACCGTGACTCATTATATCTCTTTGCATGATGTGCAGTGTATTGGTAATGCAGCCGAATTACATAATACACATCCATGGACCAGTGGTGTGCACAGACTTTTAAGAAGTCTGGGGAAAACATATTTATAACACTCTCAAAGGGAACTTTAGCATACATTTTTGCTCATAGAGGGCACTTAAACATGCAATTTTACTCCAATGGGGGCACTTTAGCACTTGTTTTAGCTCACAGTGCACTATAGCACAAATTTATGCTGTGAGAGCCACCAAGACACACAATATGGCTACCAAGAGAACACATTAGAGGGCATTTAAACATGCAATTCAACTCCCAAAAGGACACTTTAGCACTTCTTTTGGCCCTTAGATGACACTTAAACATACTTTTTACTTTTCCATAGGGCATTTTAGCGCATGTTTTTGCTATTAGAGGGCATTTAAACATTAAAATTTAAATCCAAAAGGGCACTTTAGCACTCGTTTTGGCTCTTGATGACACTAAACCTGCAATTTAATTCCAAAGAGAACACATTAGCACAGATTCTGGCTCATTAAGGGCACTTTAACATGCTTTCCAAGAAAGCACTTTAACATGTGTTTTAACTCCTCAAACAACACTTTATCACACAGTTTGGCTCTTAGAGGGCACTTAAACATAGTTTTTAACTATCAGAAGGCCACTTTACCACTCGTTTTGGCTCCTAGATGCAGTAAACTGGCAATTTAACTCCACACATTAGCACAGATTCTGGCTCATAAAGGGCACTTTAACATGCTTTTTATCTCTCAAGAGGTTTGCACTTCAGCACTTCTTTTGACTCTTAGATGACACTTAAAATGCAAATAAAAAGGGCATTCTAGAACACATTTAGTTTGCAAGAGAACACATTAGCACCGATTCTGGCTCTTAGAGGGCACTTAAACATACTCTTTAGCTACGAAAAGAGTACTTTAGCACTTATTTTGCCTCCTAAAGGGCACTTTAACATGCTTTTTAGCTCTCAAGGGGGCACTTTAGCACTCGTTTTGGCTTTTAGATGACACTTCATCGTGCAATTTAGCTCCTAAAAGGGGGGTGTAGCACACTATTTTGCTCTTAGAGGGCATTCTTTAGCTACGAAGAGAACACTTTAGCACATATTTTGGCTCTTAGAGAACACTGTAGCACACATTTGGCTCCCATGAGGACATGTTATGGTGACTGCTGTTCTCCCTGACGTCTCAGTCATCATCAACGGCCACACGTCCTATCACGATGGGAAATTCTACGAGACGTGTGCCGACTGCCTCCTGTCCGAAGACACCACCCTGCTCCCCGACGGAAAGACAAAGGGACGCTACCTGTTCCTCTTCAGTAAGTGGAGCGATGCTAAAATATATTCACTGGTACTCCTGGCTTGCGCGCTCCCCTTGTTTTATTTCCCCTAATTTCTTTCTTTTTTAAAGCCCGGACCGGCACTCTGGAGCCGTCCGAGTTCGAGACCTTCAAGAAGCAGGCGGAGTGTCTGAAATTCCTCCCAGAGTTCCACTTCGGGGGCACAGGTCCGCCTTTACTCCAGCTTCCGTGCACGCCATCGGACTCATTAAAACATCACTTTTACTCACCATTTGTGTGATTTCCCTCTTGTTTCAGACCTGTGTCCTGACGACAGAGTCACGGCTGCACCCGCTGTGGAGAACACTGAGGAAGAGCAAACTACTGCTTAGCCGATTCTGGAATAAGGAGACGAGCCCAAACAAACCCAGCTTAACATCTACTAAATAGGAATAATGACCTGCATGTGCACTGATATATCAGATATATAATACCTTGTGTTGTGGAAAAAGCTTTTTTAGTTGTCGCCAAGTTTTAGCAGAGTTATGTCGTCCCATCATGCCAGAGCTGAGTCCTGTGTTGGTAAAATACTGTGATAATAATGTGAAAACTGATTTAGTGTTGGGTGACATAACGCCTTCTTTATTGGGAATCAATTCAGTCACAAAAAAGCATAGACAACTGTTAGAACTGGTTGGATGAGGTGAATAAAACAGCGTGCAGCCTCCTGCTCTGCAGCGTTCCAGTCATTTATTTCCATCATTAGTCAGAGAAAGTGTTTTTTCTTTTGTCTCTGTTGAAACACTGGAACTCCTCACATACTCTGCTGACCCGTGAGATTAAAAAAAAAAAAAAAAAACCTTCATCAAAACCCCTGCAGCCGTTTCCAGGCCACAGGCCTCAACAAAGGCCGTCGCTGGGTAACTCCACTGTAAGGAAAGAAGCAGGAGGCAGGAATGTGGGATGAGACGACGCTGCCACGGCGAACCACGGAGAAAACAAGCCACGCACGGTTCAATTTACATCTGAACGCTTTATTTAATAAGATCTACTGCAATTATTATGCAGTAACTTCCATTGAAAACCATATTAAAATGACTCTGTTGATATAATGTGTGGGGTTGGATATGCCTGATTTAAGGTGGTATTTCTCCTTTATGCGTCTCCTGCTATTTTAAAGTCATAGCAGGCGTCCACATTCTCTGTCTCTGCCTTTGTCTGATTGTAAACTCATATCCTGCCAACTCACATTCATGGTTTCGGGCCAGATAGCAATTAAGTTCGCTCTAACGTTTTTCGGTTTGATTCGTCCAATGTTCCAGATAGATGTTGTTTGTTCGTTTTAATAACTTGCTTTTTTTTTTTTTTTTTTAACCGATTCGTGGTTGGAAAGCTGGTGCTGGTCTGAGGCTGAACAGTCGGGTGTTGTTGGATCAGTAAAGTCTCAGATTCAGTTGCTGAGGCTGTGGTACATGGAAAATCATCATTTTTAGCTCCCAAGAGTGCACGTTAGCACAAATCCTGGTTCCTATAGGGCAGTTTAAACATGCACCTAATAATTTAGCACCTAAGAGGGCACTTTAGTGAGCATTTAGGCTCCTAGAAACATTATAGCATGCTTATTAGGTTACTATAGCCACTATAACACACTTTTCAGCTCCCAAGAGAGCACTTCAGCTTGCATTTAGCACTCTAAAGGGCACTTAAGAACACATTTTGCCTCATAGAAGGCATTTTAATATGACTTTTAGCACCCAAGAGGGCACTTCAGCACAATTTTTGGGCTCCTAAAAACCATGTTCACGTGCTCTTTAACACCCAAAACGGCATGTTAGTGCAATTGTTGGCCCCTAGAAGGCATTTAATATCATTTTTAGCACCTAAGAGGGCACTTTAGTGAGCATTATGGCTCCTAGAAGACATTTTAGCATGCTTATTACTATGATTTAGCTTCTATAAAAATGGCCACTATAACACACTTTTCAGCTCCCACGAGGGCACTTCAGCATGCATTTAGCTCTCAAAAGGGCACTTTTTGCCTCATAGAAGGCACTTTAATGTGCTTTTTAGCACCAAAGAGGGCACTTCAGGGCACATTTTGCCTTGTAGAAAGCATTATATCATGCTTTTTAGGTTACTATTATTTAATGTATTTATTGAAGTGGCCAATATAACACACTTCAGCTGTCAAAAGGGCACTTTAGAACACATTTTGCATCATAGAAGGCACTTTAATATACCTTTTAGCACCCAAGAGGGCATTTTCAGTATTTATATAGCTTTTATCTTCTTTAGCTTTTATTTTCTTGTCTTTACTCTGTAGTAACAGACAAATTTTCCCGTTGTGGGATCAATAAAGTCTTATATTATCTTATCTTATGTTACATAATGCGATTGTTCATGAATAATCATCTGTAAAGTGGTTAAGACAGAAGCTAGAACAGTAAAACACTATCAATATGCACTTTTTTAATATAAATTATAATGTATTTTGTAAATTGCATATTGCCTATTTTACATGTTTGCACCTCCATTTTCTTGTATTCTGCAGCCCTATTTTAACCTAAGGTTTCTAAATTAGAAAATTCTGTTCAGAAAAATACATTAATTTACTGAATGGAGCCTAATGAGATAACTAGTCACAATATAAGTGTATTGCTCAGCCCGAGTTGCGGTAGATTTTATTCTAAACTACCAAAGTTGTTCTGATGAGACACAGTTTGATGGCAGCATGTTCTTTTATAATTATAAATTATATTATTATTATTATATTAATGGTTATTGTTTCCTCTAAATCTCCCAGAAAGTCGTCAACCATTTTAAATTCACAAGGACTCCACTCATCCCCAGGATGAAAACCACCTTCATTATGCAGAAGAAAAGCTGGTTCAGGTCCTTTTTATATAATATATATATAAAAAGCTGAGTCGGGCACTTTGCCCAGGTTCATTCAGGGGCAGCAGAGAAGTGTTGAGCTGTCCATTCAACGCTCAGTAAAAAAGAAAACCTTCACTGGTGCATTTGAGCATGTAGAACCTCCCTCTTCCCTCCATGTTACCACTTAACGCGACAACTTTTTTTTTTTAGTTTGAAGCCCCAGAGGGAAAATGAATCAGCGTTAGGTTTGCTTTTTTTTTCCTGCTGCAGCCTCAGCAACGTTCACACACGCTTTCTTTTCCTCCGTCTGAACCATGGCTCTGCTGCCTGTGTTGGTTTTTCTGCTGGTTCTGACTTCTGTCGGCGACGCGTCTGCACCCGACTGCAAAGACCTGGTCAAACCTTTCATGCCAGGAGACCCCAAACTGGTGAGTTTATGATCTGTCTGTTCTTTATCTTGGTTAGATAGTCGAGGTGGTCTAGGTGGTCTTCATCTTAGAGAGAGAAGCAAGTGCACTTCTTAGTTTGTTGGAGACATTCACTCTGTTCTGCTCTTCAGTTCACTGCTTATGATCCTTTTCTACCTTTTTGTTATCCCAGTGATTTTTCTTTTAATTCAATGGTATAAACTACCAGTCAAACATTTTAGAACCAAGGAGTTTTTGAGGTTTTATGTAAATTTGCATAGTTTAGTTTCTCATCTGACAACCAAAGGTAGGATCTGGATCATCTGTAGGATGAACTCCTGACTAGCTAGGTGTAGACCACCAGGTCCTGACTAACTAGGCGTAGACCATCAGGTCCTGACTAACTAGGCATAGACCACCAGGTTTTGACTAACTAGGTCTAGGCCACCAGGTCCTGACTAACTAGTTGTAGACCACCAGGTCCTGACTAAATAGGTGTAGACCATCAGTCCCGACTAACTAGGTGTAGACCATCAGGTTCTGACTAACTAGGTGTAGCCCATCAGGTCCTGAATAACTAGGGTAGACCACCAGGCCCTGACTAACTAGGTCTAGGCCACCAGGTCCTGACTAACTAGTTCTAGACCACCAGGTCCTGGCTAACTAGGTGTAGACCACCAGGTCCTGACTAACTAGACGTAGACCACCAAGTTCTGACTAACTAGGTGTAGACCACCAGGTCCTGACTAACTAGGTGTAGACCACCAGGTCCTGACTAACCAAGTGTAGACCATCAGGTCCTGAATAACTAGGTGTAGACCACCAGGTCCTGACTAACTAGGTCTAGACCACCAGGTCCTGACTAACTAGGCGTAGACCACCAGGTCCTGAACAGGTCTAGACCACCAGGTCCTGACTAACCAAGTGTAGACCACCAGGTCCTGACCAGGTCTAGACCACCAGGTCCTGACTAACTAGGTGTAGACCACCAGGTCCTGAACAGGTCTAGACCACCAGGTCCTGACTAACTAGACGTAGACCACCGGGTCCTGACTAACTAGACGTAGACCACCGGGTCCTGACTAACTAGGCGAAGACCACCGGGTCCTGACTAACTAGGTGTAGACCACCAGGTCCTGACTAACTAGGTGTAGACCACCAGGTCCTGACTAACTAGGTGTAGACCACCAGGTCCTGACTAACCAAGTGTAGACCATCAGGTCCTGAATACTAGGTGTAGACCACCAGGTCCTGACTAACTAGGTGTAGACCACCAGGTCCTGACTAACTAGACGTAGACCATCAGGTCCTGAATAACTAGGCGAAGACCACCAGGTCCTGACTAACTAGGCGTAGACCACCAGGTCCTGACTAACTAGACGTAGACCACCAGGTCCTGACTAACTAGACGTAGACCACCAGGTCCTGACTAACTAGGCATAGACTACCAGGTTTTGAATAACTAGGGTAGACCACCAGGCCCTGACTAACTAGGTCTAGACCACCAGGTCCTGACTAACTAGATGTAGACCACCAGGTCCTGACTAACTAGGCATAGACCACCAGGTTCTGAATAACTAGGTGTAGACCATCAGGTCCTGACTAACTAGGCGTAGACCACCAGGTCCTGACTAACTAGGCATAGACCACCAGGTTCTGAATAACTAGGTGTAGACCATCAGGTCCTGACTAACTAGGTGTAGACCACCAGGTCCTGACTTACTAGGTGTAGACCACCAGGTCCTGACTAACTAGGTGTAGACCACCAGGTCCTGACTAACTAGGCATAGACCACCAGGTTTTGACTAACTAGGGTAGACCACCGGGTCCTGACTAACTAGGTGTAGACCACCAGGTCCCGACTTACTAGATGTAGACCACCAGGTCCTGACTAACTAGGCATAGACCACCAGGTTCTGAATAACTAGGTGTAGACCATCAGGTCCTGACTAACTAGGCGTAGACCACCAGGTCCTGACTAACTAGGCATAGACCACCAGGTTCTGAATAACTAGGTGTAGACCATCAGGTCCTGACTAACTAGGTGTAGACCACCAGGTCCTGACTTACTAGGTGTAGACCATCAGGTCCTGACTAACTAGGTGTAGACCACCAGGTCCTGACTAACTAGGCATAGACCACCAGGTTTTGACTAACTAGGGTAGACCACCGGGTCCTGACTAACTAGGCATAGACCACCAGGTCCTGACTAACTAGGTGTAGACCACCAGGTCCTGACTAACCAAGTGTAGACCATCAGGTCCTGAATAACTAGGTGTAGACCACCAGGTCCTGACTAACTAGGTGTAGACCACCAGGTCCCGACTTACTAGGTGTAGACCATCAGTCCCGACTAACTAGACGTAGACCACCAGGTCCTGACTAACTAGGCGTAGACCACCAGGTTCTGACTAACTAGACGTAGACCACCAGGTTCTGACTAACTAGGTCTAGACCACCAAGTTCTGACTAACTAGGTGTAGACCACCAGGTCCTGACGAACTAGGTGTAGACCACCAGGTCCTGACTAACCAAGTGTAGACCATCAGGTCCTGAATAACTAGGTGTAGACCACCAGGTCCTGACTAACTAGACGTAGACCACCAGGTCCTGACTAACTAGGTGTAGACCATCAGGTTCTGAATAACTAGGCATAGACCACCTGGTTTTGAATAACTAGGGTAGACCACCAGGTCCTGACTAACTAGGTCTAGACCACCAGGTCCTGACTAACTAGGCGTAGACCACCAGGTCCTGAACAGGTCTAGACCACCAGGTCCTGACTAACCAAGTGTAGACCACCAGGTCCTGACCAGGTCTAGACCACCAGGTCCTGAACAGGTCTAGACCACCAGGTCCTGACTAACTAGACGTAGACCACCAGGTCCTGACTAACTAGACGTAGACCACCGGGTCCTGACTAACTAGGCGTAGACCATCAGGTCCTGACTAACTAGACGTAGACCACCAGGTCCTGACTAGGTGTAGACCACCAGGTCCTGACTAACTAGGTGTAGACCACCAGGTCCTGACTAACCAAGTGTAGACCATCAGGTCCTGAATACTAGGTGTAGACCACCAGGTCCTGACTAACTAGGTGTAGACCACCAGGTCCTGACTAACTAGACGTAGACCATCAGGTCCTGAATAACTAGGCGAAGACCACCAGGTCCTGACTAACTAGACGTAGACCACCAGGTCCTGACTAACTAGACGTAGACCACCAGGTCCTGACTAACTAGACGTAGACCACCAGGTCCTGACTAACTAGGCATAGACTACCAGGTTTTGAATAACTAGGGTAGACCACCAGGCCCTGACTAACTAGGTCTAGACCACCAGGTCCTGACTAACTAGATGTAGACCACCAGGTCCTGAATAACTAGGCATAGACCACCAGGTTCTGAATAACTAGGTGTAGCCCATCAGGTCCTGACTAACTAGGCGTAGACCACCAGGTCCTGACTAACTAGGCATAGACCACCAGGTTCTGAATAACTAGGTGTAGACCATCAGGTCCTGACTAACTAGGTGTAGACCACCAGGTCCTGACTTACTAGGTGTAGACCATCAGGTCCTGACTAACTAGGTGTAGACCACCAGGTCCTGACTAACTAGGCATAGACCACCAGGTTTTGACTAACTAGGGTAGACCACCGGGTCCTGACTAACTAGGCATAGACCACCAGGTTCTGAATAACTAGGTGTAGACCACCAGGTCCTGACTAACTAGGTCTAGACCACCAGGTCCTGACTAACTAGGTGTAGACCATCAGGTCCTGACTAACTAGGCGTAGACCATCAGGTCCTGACTAACTAGGTGTAGACCACCATGTTCTTCATCGCTGTAGAACTAAATACAGACCCAGACATCAGGTTCCCTCCATGCTGATATACAGTGGTTCTACAAAGGTCAATTAACCAGATTAATCAGCTTTAAAACTTCATTTATGTCCATTACTGTAGAAAAGCTGGACGTCTATGATGTTAAATATTACTGGATTCATGAAATGTGATATCTCTATATTTTAGGTTGGATAGTTAAATACTTATTTTTATCATTTTTTAAAAAAATGTAAATTTCACCAAGCTCATCTCACAGTATCTATATAGTCAAATATCTATATATGTAGAAAGTAGGACTCATTGGACTTAAACTGCTTACATTTTTAACAGTACTATAAATTATCAACAATCACAATACTTTTAACGCATAATTCTCGATATGTTGCATGCAGATATTTGGAAAGTGGGTGTATGTGATGGGGGCCGGTGACCCCAAGCCCTACCACAAGGCTCTAGAGTCCCTGAAAAGCTCCTGGATAGACCTGGCCCCCACCTCCGACAGCCAGCTGGTGACGCTACGCTGGGGGGATCACTGCTTGTGGGTTTGGTCATTTAAAGATTTAAATATGCGAAGAAGCATCGTCCACAATGAGGAGATTTTGCACCATGTGTGTTAACCTTGCAAAAACATCAACTATCTTGCAGTGATCGCTGCATTTTGGGCGAAGTCAACGCCACGGTGTCAGGACTCGCCACCACGTTTCGCAGTAAGTGGATGAACCAGAGGGTTAGAACGTACTGGACGAAGCTGAGGTGACGTATAAAAAACAGAAATAACGTTTAATAATCAGCCGCCATGCCTTCTGCTCCTCTAAAGAAAACCTCTCAGATCACAAAGGCCACGTCCTGCAGTCCTGCTCCGACTGTCTGCTGTGGACCGACACCTTCAGGAACGGGGACGTCACCGGCAGATACATCCTGCAGTTCAGTAAGTCAGAGCTTTTTTTTTTTTTATTAAATATGCATGCTCCTTTTCTTTTTTAAAAAAAAAATCTTCTTTCCATCTCAGCAAGGAGTGGAGAAATGGATCCGAAAGATGTGGAGATCTTCAAGAAACAAGTTGGGTGTCTGAATTTTCCGAACATCCATAGCTACGATGGGAAAACGGGTCAGTAGCTCTTTATTCACCGGTTTTCTTCAATATTTTCTCACTGACAACAAGCTGCCACAAGGTGGAGATGTTGGATTGTGAAATCTTCTCTTTTTTTCCTGTTCCTGTGTTTCAGAGCTGTGTCCGGACGACAAGGAGAACACAGAGTGAGCGAAGAAGACGACCAGAAAGAACCAATTGTACTCAAAAAAAAATAAAAGTAGTAGTTTTTCATTGGACTGAATCATCAATCTACACACGAATCAGTTTTGGCTTCATTCAAGCCTCCACATCACGTGATGAATGATTCAACAGACTTTTTAACAACTTATAATTCACTGATTTGCATTATGAAAACCGTTTTTCTTTGTCTTACAATAACGTGGTAACTGGTTCACATGTAATTCTTTTTAGATTAAAACTTTATTACTATACACTAAACAGTTTAATTCCCATAATTCATTGAAAACAATATGAAACAAAGTTTTTCTGTTTGTTATACCAGTGGATATACAGTAATTTAGGTACAGTGTGTAAGATTTCATTGATTTTTGCAGAACTGACGTGGGTGAAATGGAAGAAAATGTTCAGAAGTATGTAAAATAAGAATTGTGTTTTTATTACCTAAGAACAGGGGTAACCATCCTGGTTCTTGGGGACTAACGTGAGTCCAGGTTTTTGTTCCAACCAGGCAGTAACACACCTGATTCTGCTAATGAAGGTCCTCTAGTGGTTGATTAGTAGAATCAGGTGTGTTACTGCCTGGCTTGAACAAAAACCTGAACCCACACCGGCCCACCAGGACCAGGATTGCAGGTTAGATGGTGGGACATGCTTAGGATAAATGGACATTCTAGATTGACCATAGGTATAAGTGTATATCTCTGCCTGTTGCCATGCTGGGATTGGCTCATGTAGACCGTCATGGCCCTAATAAGGACTAAGGTGGTTAAGAAAATGACTGACTGACACAGGGATGGGCAATCCTGCTGGTGTAGGGACAGGTTTTTGTTCCAATCAAGCAGAAACACACCTGATTCGATAAGGTCCTTAATTATTGGAATCAGGTGCGTGTTGCTTGGTTGGACCAAAATTGCCCACCACTGGACTGAAAGATCCACAATAGCCCTCCAGGACCAGGGTTGGTGACCCCTGTCTCAGTGTGAACAGACAAAAAGTATCTCGTCCACCTTGCATGAGTTTTAACTTTAAATCTCACCACCAGGTGCGGACAGACATTAAAAACTGTACCTTTAACTTTAACGTAAGTGCAAAGAAGAACAACATCAAATAAGCCGATTTATAGCAAACTTGCAAATCCAGCAGCTGAAATCACCTCCTGCACCTAAACAGCGGTATCTTCAGTGTGTCCTGTCTCTCCTGATTCAACCTAAGCCATTTGAACGTTAATGGTTCAAATACACATTGGACGGCGTGAATGTTCAAGTGGTTTCCGAGGTCGTCGCCTCATGTCTTGGTACTGAAAGCGTCCAGCCGGCTGTACTGACTCCCCAGGCCCGTCTGGACGGTCTCCGCCTTGCACGACCTGCTGCCCTCCCTCCCGCCGCTGGTCCTCGTGCTCCTCGTGTTCGAGCTGCTCCCTCCCGACGCCGCCCGCCGCCCGAGCAGCGCCGCCACCCGCTTGCGGCAGATCGAGGAGCCGAAGTAGTAGAGGACAGGGTCCAGGCAGCAGCTGAGGCTGCCCAGGCACATGGAGAGCAGGTAGGCCTGGTACAGCCTGTCGTCCGACGCCTGTGACAGCCGCACGTAGTGGACCATCAGCAGCACATTGGTGGGCGTAAAACACACTACGAACGCCGCCAGCACGGTCACCGCCATCACCACGGCGCGCGTCTTCTTGGAGCGGTCGCCCACGTTGGTCGCGGCCAAGGCGCGGACGATCCGCACATAGCAAAAGACGGTGAAGAGGAGCGGCACGAAGAAGAACACGGCGGAGTACGCGGGGAAGAAGTAGCGGTAGTACTCCTGGAGCTTGTCGGCGTCCTGCACGTCGTGGCAGGTGGTGATGCCCAGCTCCTTCAGGTAGACCGTCTGCCCCGAGGTCAGCAGGGGGCACGCCCCGCCGAGCGCCAGCAGCCACATGGAGGCGCAGGCGGCCGCCGCCGTCCGGGGCCGCCGCCACGTCAGCGAGTGCATGGGGTAGACCACGGCCAGAAAGCGGTCTGCGCTGATGCACGTCATGAGCAGCACGGAGCAGTACATGTTGCAGTAGAAGGCGGCGGTGACCACGCGGCACATGGCGGGCCCGTAGCGCCAGTCGTTGCCGTGGTAATGGTAGGCCACCTTGAAGGGGAGGAGCAGCCCAAACAGCAGGTCGGCGCAGGCCAGGTTCAGCATGTAGATCGCCGCCGGCTTCCTGGGGCGGACGGGGTGCACGAACATCACCACAGCGACGAGATTGAGGGGCACGCTCACGGCGAAGACCAGGGCGTACACGGTCGGCACGAAGCCGGTCGACAGGCGACCGCGGAGGAAACCCGCGGCCTCCTCCGAGACAGAGTAGACGTTCGGTTGGTCGTCGCCCAGCCCGTCCAGCTCGGAAAGGTCCAGGTAGTCGGCGACGTCATCGCTGATCATCACACGCTTACCGGAAAAAGTCCGCGGCATGGTGCCTAGAAGGGGACACGAAAACCGGATTGTTCGAAAGCAGAAAAAAGAAAGTGAATGCAATTTACCTTTCAAAAGATTCTTCTTCTTCTCATAATTATTAAAACCACAAACAGGATTATAAAAAAAACCTTACTAAATTATCTTTGATCAGTTTCTGAAATATTTGCTTGCACTTCAATACAATACAATTAGCGAATAGTGTGACATTAATATAATGTGTGGTTCTCACCGGTACATTCAATTATAACTATTATTATTCCAGTACTGAGTATTGGTACAGTTCTAAATGAGGATAATTTAAAGATCATCTATTATTATAGAAGACTAAATATACCAGAAAAATAATCAATGATAATGTGTCAGACGAGTTACTTGTAAGCAACTGGACTTCTTCTTGTAGCTTGAAGACGTTTCTCCTTCCATCCAGGAGACATCTTCAGTTCTGATGCTGGAAACCAGGAGCTTCCATCTCTGGATCACAGAAACTGAACAACTCTCTCATAACAATGGTCCATAAGTCACACTTCAAGGTGGGAAGTGGAGTGAGAGTCGCTGTGGTCACATGATCCAGAGAACGAGCCCTGCTCTGATTGGTTGAGAGCAGTTAAACTTCCTGGGATGAGATCTCAAAGCAGGATGGTCTGTAGCAGACAGATTATGGTCTGTTCAGTTGGTCTTTCTGAATGGACATAGACGGCTCCTTCACTCTGCTCTCAAACCTCCTGTCCTCCTTGTGTTCCTTTTCCTTCAGATGCAGATGTTCTGCTGAGTCCTGTCCTGATGTGGTGGCTCTCCTGCGTTTGCGCAGTGGTTGTTTGGTTTCTCCGATATATAAACCTGGTCACTCTTCACTGCATTGTCCAGCATGAACCACATTGTTGAGGTTTTGTCTTGGGGTTTTGTCCTTGGGGTGGACCAGTCTCTGTCTGAGGGTGTTGCCAGGCTTCAAATAAACAGAGATGTTGTGTTTGCTGAAGATTCTTCTCAGTTTTGCAGAGAGACCAGATACGAATGATACTACTACATCTTGGTGAATGCCCGGTTTGGGGTAATCACAATTTCTAAGGGCCTGTTTGATGTGTGTGTTCCTTCTCTTTCTCTTCTGCCAGTGTTGACGGGTTCTGATGAGCTCCAGTTTGTGTTCCAGTGGGTGATGGGTCAAACAGGTCTACAGGAAACCCACACACCAACTAATATTTACAAGAAAAAGTCCAGTTGCTTTGAAAGAACTCCTTTGACACTACAATGACCTGAGAATCTACACAGAAATCAATAATAATAGAAGCTGGAACCAGAGAATTTGGACATTTTCTTCTTCAAATGACCCAAACCAGTTAATTGATTATCACATTATTATTAGTATTAATAATGTTTAACATATTTGTGACCTTCAGCACAAATATAAGCATAACTTGACAATATTACATGATCTTTAACACATAATCTAATAATAATTTTAACACTGTGTTTCAGCTGGAGGATATAAAGAATGGTGCATTAAATAACTTAATTATGGTACTGTGGTCATATATAAAATAACCTGACATGTCACAAGGTTTTACACATTTTTGCACAAAGTTTAAAGGGAAATACATCAACTCACCATTTTGACAAGGTAACGCCGAGCTGTGGAGAGAAAACGATATCAGCAGCCATAAAGACGGGTGAACCATGGCTTTATTTGCTAAATATTTCACAGCGAGCATTGAAATGACTGAATGTCACCAGGCGAGCCACTGAAGTGTTTTTTTTTCCTGCCAGCATCAACCGCGTTATTACAGCCCAGCGCCGCCTCCTCTGCACTCCTCCCCGCTGCAAGGAAACAATGGGGCAATAACAGGCGTTTTTGGACATGTGTAATTTATTATGCACATTAGAAATCACGTGGACACTGGAAACGTTAAAAATAGATCAGCTGTAGTTTTTAAAATGATTACATGTTTTAATTATTCATGTTAACTAAAGCATCCAAAGAAAGATGCTCTAATTAAAAAGGCACCGACCGGTAAACTATAATAACTCAGCAAAAGTTGCTCCACAGCTCCAGTTCAGAAAGTTCTATCAAACCCTTTAAATTTTATTTTTTGTTTTTTGTTCTGACATACACGCAACAATAAGTGTGTTTCCTAGAATGTTTTTTTTACATACAAAACATGAATAGCATTACAATTTAATTCTTACAAATATATTACATTTACAATCAGAACATGAGGGCGGAAAAAAAACAACATTAAATTGAACAGTAACGTTTCATTGTGGTTTGATCTATCAATTATAAATCAGACTAAACAGAACTTTCTGGCGTCATCTGATGTGTTTTCAGCAAACTAAGAAAAGAAAAGACAGAAGGCACTTTCCACCCCCCCCCCCCCCCCAGTGTGTTTCAGTTTCATCACTTTCCATAGAATTTCTTGTTCAGGAGGAAAATGAGTAAATTGACGTTGACTTTGGCTTTGTCGAACATCTTCATGACGGCCACGCCTTCGTACTGCAGCTGGAGGAGGTCCTGCACACACAACACAAAATACATATATAGATATGTAGATGGTGCTAACAGGATGGGTCTCACTACATGAAAATATATTTAGACGCAATTATAATATATCTATGAAAACCATATAGCTGGTTTACCTGTACATTTTTTAAATTATTCATTAATAATCCAAATAACCCTGATACAGGTTTAGCGTAACACTAACTAAATAAAGTACTAAATAATGTATTTTTAATTGTACCAGAAAAAGTAACTATCCTTTGCAGAAATATTAAACAACATGCACATTGCAATAATAATAATATGCAATATGCATGGACACATTCAAATCAGGCACAATCATGTGGCAGCTTGTAAAGCAACTGGAATTTAAAGGGTTAAAATTCTAATAATGATTATAAAAATATGTTTTTATGACCAAGAATGAAGTTAAAAAGAAAAAAAAGGAAACAAGATGAAACAGTGCATTCATATAGTATATTGAGATAAATAAATCATGCACATTTTCATTAGAAAACTAAATGAATGAATAAATAAAGAGTGGCATCGTTTAAACATTGAAAGAGTTTAACCCGTTTAGAAATGGACTACTAATTGATCTTTGAATTCATTATATTATTAATTATTGAATTTTGCATTGCTGATGATTCAGCTTATTTTAGATTTTACTTTTTTTACAGATTTATACACATACATATATACATATATATACATACATATATATACATACATACATATACATATATATACATACATATACATATACATACATACATATACATATATCCATATACATATATATACACATATACATATATATATACATACATATATACACATATATACATACATATATACATACATATATATACAGTACTACTCGGAAAATTAGAATATTGTGTAAAAGTTGTTTTATTCATGCAATTCAACATAAAAGGTGAAACCAATACATTTTATAGACTCATTACAAGCAAAGTGAGATATTTCAAGCTTTTATTTGTTTTGATTTTGCTCATTAGGACTTGCAGCTTCAGAAAACCTCAAATTCAAAAACTCAGAAAATTAGAATACTGTTAAAAGCTTCAGTATTGAAGGCTCAAAGTGTCACACACTAATCAGGTAAGTAATCCAAAACACCTGCAAAAGGGTCCCGAGCCTTTAAAAAGCCTGTGTCTTTGGTTTAGAAGAATTCACAATCATGGGGAAGACTGCAGATCTGACAGTTGTGCAGAAAACCATCATTGACTCCCTGCACAAGGTGGGTAAGACACAAAAAGTGATCGCAAAAGAAGCTGGATGTTCTCAGAGTGCTGTGTCAAAGCACATTAATGGACAGTTAAGTGGAAGGCAGAAGTGTGGAAGAAAACGGTGTACAAGCCGGAGGGATGACCGCAGCTTGGAGAAGATGGTCAGGAAAGGGCCATTCAAAAGTGTGGGGGAACTTCATAAGGAGTGGACTCAAGCTGGAGTTGCTGCTTCAAGAGAAACGACACGCAGGAGGATGCTGGACATGGGCTTCAAATGTCGTATTCCTGTTGTCAAGCCGCTCCTCACGAGCAAGCAACGCCAGAGGCGCCTTAGCTGGGCTAGAGAAAAGAAAGACTGGACTGTTGCCCAGTGGTCCAAAGTCCTCTTTTCTGATGAGAGCAAGTTTTGCATCTCATTTGGCAACAAAGGTCCCAGAGTCTGGAGGAAGACCGGAGAGGCGCAAAATGGAAGATGCATGAAGTCCAGTGTTAAGTTTCCCCAGGCTGTGATGACTTGGGGATCCATGTCAGCTGCTGGTGTTGGTCCTCTGTGCTTTATCAAGTCCAGCATAAACGCAGCTGTCTACCAGGACATTTTAGAGCACTTCATGCTTGCTTCAGCGGACCAGCTTTATGGGGATGCAGATTTCATCTTCCAGCAGGACTTGGCACCTGCCCACACTGCCAAAAGTACAAAATCCTGGTTCAACAACCATGGGATTACTGTGCTTGATTGGCCCGCAAACTCACCTGACCTGAACCCCATAGAAAATCTGTGGGGCATTGCCAAGAGAAAGCTGAACGGGAAGAGACCAAACAATAAAGAAGAGCTCAAGGCCGCGATTGAAGCATGTTGGTCTTCCATAACACCGGAGATGTGCCACAACCTGGTAGCATCCATGCCGCGCAGGATTAAGGCAGTCATTCGTTCAAAAGGGGCCCCAACCAAGTACTAAGTACAGATGCAACATTTTATTTTCAGAGGCCTGACATTTTTGTATTTAAAATCCCTTTTTTAAATTGATTTCAAGCAATATTCTAATTTTCTGAGTTTTTGAATTTCAGGTTTCTGAAGCTGTAAGTTCTAATGAGCAAAATCAAAACAAATAAAAGCTTGAAATATCTGACTTTGCATTTAATAATACTATAAAATGTATTAGTTTCACCTTTTATGTTAAATTGCCCGAATAAAACAACTTTTACACGATATTCAAATTTTCCGAGTAGTACTGTATATGTGTGTGTGTGTGCTTATATATATATGTGTGTGTGTGTGTGTGTGTATATATATATACACACACACATATATATGTTTCTTAATATATATTCATCTTAATATTTTCTTAATCCTCTATATCAATCAATACATACAGTGAATACATTATTACACATGTACACATTTAGGCTTCAGTGTTTTTTCAGTCAGAAACTTATTTTGTGACATTTACCTGGAAATGCAGCTGGACTTTTTCCATCTCGACTCCCATAAACTTTGCTTTCACCTCAAAGTCGCCGACTTCCTCCGTCGGCAAAATGTCAAACATGACGTTTTTGAACCTGGGAGAAAGAAAAAGGGACAAACATGAGATTAATGTCGAACAGAAGGAACACAGGAGCATCACTTACTGAAAATTATGTTATATTATTAGTCATATTACTACAGAAATACAATCAATAATAGAGATGTATAGTAATGACAGATTTTACATGTATTTCACTCAAATAATAATGTGTATAAATTAAAATTATAAATTAAAAAAAAATCGTGGGGTCATTGTTTTAAAGTAAGATAAACTTAACCTACATAAAATATAGTAAAAACCCTAGGGCTGCAATTATCAACATTTTTATAGTTAGTAATAGTAATTTATCAATTATTGAAATGATTAATCGATTAGTTGAAGTGTTGTTAATGGTGTAAATTGTTGATCAGTGTTTCCCAAAGCTGAAGAGTGAACCTAAAATGTCTTTATTTGTCCACAACCCAAAGATCATCAGTTTACTATTATAGAAGAATAAAGAAACCAGGAAATAATCAGAGAACAGAAGCTGGAACCAGAGAATATGGACATTTTCTATTTAAAAAAGACTAAAACCAGTCAATCGATTATCAAATTGTTGGTGGTAAATGTAATAGTTGAAAACTATTACATTAAAAATTGATTAATCAATTAAGAATTAAGTCCACTCAATAAAAGAAAAAAAAAAACTGACTTGCAATAATGACGAAGAAAATATTTCACAGAATTAAACAGAACAAATAACAGTTATCAATAATATGATGAATATCAATGATCAGTATCAATTAACCTTTTATCAGTGTTGCACTGCTCTCAATTTATCTTAATTTTTCTAAAAAAAAAAGCTGTAAAGCTGATATAAAATCTGTTTTTACAGTTAAGTGTGAAAAGAGGGCTTTTATTTTTGAAGGACATACATTTTATGAGGTCACATGACCGGTCATAACCAAAAGTTGTCTTTTATTCAGAATTTTGGGAAAATCTATGAAAATTACAAAGTAATAATAATATTTGTTTAAATTATATATTTAATCAATTTTCAATGTTATAATTTTTTTTATTTCTAAAATGCTTGAGTTAGTTGCCATGGCAGCAATGCAAATTATATAAATTCCTACTGCAATAGTACTAAGTAATTAAGTTTTCAACTTTCTCTTATACTGTGTATATTATATATATATATATATATATATATATATATATATATATATATATATATATATATATATATATATATATATATATATATATATATATATATATATATATATATATATATATATATATACATACACACACACATTTAATATATCTATTATTTAGGCCATTTTAAGTAATAATGACTAATGAGTTTTACAATGCCCAGGTAATATTTGCTCAGGGTTAACACAGGGGTTCTCCAGCGCTGTTTCTCCAGCCCAGCTGGACTCACTGGTTTGTCTGCAGTCCTTCTATCTCCAGAATCACTCCTTTCTCGTGCAGCCTCGCTGCCGTGTACTTCAGAGCCTGCGGCTTCCACTTCTTGGAGCCCTTTCCGTCTCCTTTGCTGTCCACTTTTATCGATCTGCGTGCATTCCTGGTAAAACAAAAATCAATAAATAAAGCAACTCAGGGTCATTTTCAAGTGGCGCGTGAAGGAGGGGCCGCCACTCACTTGCGGTTGAGGTTGTCCAGGCAGGTCTTGATGTAGGTGTCGTAGTAGTTCATCTGCTCCTGGTAGAACTCGGCCTTGGAGTTCAGCGCCGTCAGCGTCTGCTGCAGCTTCACCAGCTCGGCCTTCCTCCTCTGCCTGTAGCGCCGCTGGTAGCGGATGTCCTGCCGGTCACAGGGAGGGAAGGAGGGGGGGTTTTACTTTAACATCACGCCATAATCAACCCAACGAATGCGAGTGCGACCCAACCTTCGCTATGTCGTTGATGAGGTCCTGGTACTTGTTGCCGGCCGCGACCAGCCCCCCCTGCTCCAGGTTCCTCAGGTTCCTGAGGATCTTCCTCTTCTTCTGCTCCAGGGGCAGCTGGCTGTCCTCCAGCACCGCCGGGCTGCTCTTCAGACCCTCGGGGGTCTGGGCGTCCTGGACCGCCCGGCGCTCCGCCATCCGGATGTGCTCCGACTCCTTAGAAGACCCGGAAGGAACAAAAAAAAAAAAAAAGAATAAAACAACCATCTCTTTGGCACTGGGACGCCAAAGACAAAAAGAAAGATGGGAAACGTCACCTGTGGGACGGTGGCGGGGGTCTCCAGGATCTCAGGTAAAGTCTCACCAGGTTGAATCCGGACCACGTCCACTATGAGCTTTTTGGTCCTGAAAACGAGAATCAAACCCCTCAACTTGTGTTTAAGTCAATACAATTATAGACAAAACTGTCATGTGCTGTAAACCTAAAAACCTTAAAACACAGTTTTGAGAAGCGTTCATCAGGTTTCTTAAAAAAAAAATGTACATTCTGGGTTATGTTCTTGTCGCTTTAAAGGCTATTTGCATGTTTTTGTTCTACAAAAATCAATCAATATTTTGACCAAAAAATGCAACTAGAATAATAAATTTTAGATATTTAATCAACCTAGAATGTAAAACTAGTTCATATTATGTGTTTTGTGTGTTTTTCTATTTTTAGGGTTACACACTATGACAGTTTTGGCCACGTCCCATTCGTAGATTCATGTTAACTATTAAATGTTGAGATCAAATCACTGGACGTGGCCTATGAACTGAACTGAGTTTAACATCACTCTTGCAGAATAATGCTTCATACACTTTATTTTTTATATTATTTTAAAGCAAAACACCTTTTTTATTTAATGGCAACTTTGGCAAACTCATCCCAAACCATCTGAACCAGCTTTAGACCAAATAATCCACTAATTATTACCAGTTCTACTATCAATCAAATTATAGAATAGTAGGAGATGAACTGTGTGTGTGTGTGTGTGTGTGCTTGTGTGTGTGTGTGTGTGTGTGTGTGTGTGTGTGCGCATAAGTCGTTTGTGCAGTTTACTGTGGACATTCATGCAAACAGTTTGGCAATAATTTCTTCATACACATGAGCATTGTGCAATAGTTTTTTGTTTTTTTTATTTTGCCTGTATGTTTGATGGAATGCGAAAGTCGCTTGTGACTTCATGTCCAAGACAAATGTCTCCTCAGGAGACAAAGGTTTTATCTTGTCTCTTTCTATCTCTGTCATGCTTCTTTACAGCCATTGAATGAAGTCATTTGCTTTGCACAGCACATTCAAAAGGCAAGAATTAATCCATGAATTAACTTTTTTTTTTTTTTTAAAAAGGGACATCTGTTAATTAAAACATTTTCCAGGTGAAGGGAGCATGAAGCTGTTTGAGAGAATCTAAAATATAGTTTTAAACCTAGTTCACTACATTATTCATACTATTTTATAAGCTTTATAATGTAGAAAGTTGTAAGAAAGACCCTTGTATGAGTTGGTGTCTCCAAAGAAGAAGTGTCGACAGTCTCGTTAGGTGTGACTAACAGGACTGTACGAAGCACAAGTTCAGGAAGAGGCCTCTGTACTTCGACCTGATGTCAGAATCAGGTTTGTAGGACAGATAAACCACTTCCTGTTTGTACAGGAAACGATATGAGAGCAGGAAAGAGGAACCGGGTGTGTCGCTGAGTGATAGTTGAAATAGAAATGCACACGCCGTGATGTAAAGGGTCAAACACGGAGCATTTTACAGCCAAAGAAACCACACGGCCTTCTGTGTAAGTGTGATTCAATGCAAGGACTTTAAAACATTCCCTAGGGTTGAGATTATTTATAAATTACCACATTACCATATTTTCACGACCATAAGGCTCCGTACTAAAAGGCTCAGTCTCAGTTCTGTGTGTCATTATTGTATTTAACAAACACATCAGGAACCTAACTATAGGGGAGGGTTTATATACAGAAATAGATATATACACAAATAGATATATACACACATAGAGTGGGTGCTAAACTGAGTTTGGTTGTGTTTTATTTAAGTATTGATTACAAAGTACTAACATCTTTTATGGTAAAACACACAGATAAAACAAGCACACAAGTGTGTGTATTTAAAAATAGAGCAGGGTAATGTCATCAATCAAACCATCAAAGTCCTCATCCTCTGTGTCTGATTCCAACAGCAGCTAAATCTCCATCAAACATGCCAGCTTCACTTTCTTCACCATCAGAGTCACTTTCCTCTAAATGATGCGTTATAATCCGCTGGAAGTTGCTGTGCTACCGTAGTCCTGGTCTGGACGGAGAAATGGCACCGAAACAAAAGCACCAAGACGGAAATGTTTAGTTTTCACTTCTTCTGCTGCTTTACTGCTTTTAGTCGAATGGTGACTGTCGGAACGCTTCTCCCACACGTTCTTTGCTCTGTGATCCACTGATCTAGTCTTTGTTCTGTGATCCACTGATCCAGTCTCTGCTCTGTGATCCACCGATCGAGTCTGTGCTCTGTGATCCACCGATCCAGTCTTTGCTCTGTGATCCACCGATCCAGTCTGTGCTCTGTGATCCACTGATCCAGCCTCTGCTCTGTGATCCACTGATCCAATCTCTGCTCTGTGATCCACTGATCCAGTCTTTGCTCTGTGATCCACTGATCCAGTCTCTGCTCTGTGATCCACCGATCGAGTCTTTGCTCTGTGATCCACTGATCCAGTCTTTGCTCTGTGATCCACCGATCCAGTCTGTGCTCTGTGATCCACTGATCCAGTCTCTGCTCTGTGATCCACCGATCGAGTCTTTGCTCTGTGATCCACTGATCCAGTCTTTGCTCTGTGATCCACTGATCCAGTCTCTGCTCTGTGATCCACTTATCCAGTCTGTGCTCTGTGATCCACTGATCCAGTCTCTGCTCTGTGATCCACCGATCGAGTCTTTGCTCTGTGATCCACTGATCCAGTCTTTGCTCTGTGATCCACCGATCCAGTCTGTGCTCTGTGATCCACTGATCCAGTCTCTGCTCTGTGATCCACCGATCGAGTCTTTGCTCTGTGATCCACTGATCCAGTCTTTGCTCTGTGATCCACTGATCCAGTCTCTGCTCTGTGATCCACTGATCCAGTCTTTGCTCTGTGATCCACTGATCCAGTCTCTGCTCTTTGATCCACTGATCCAGTCTCTGCTCTGTGATCCACTGATCCAGTCTTTCCTCCAACTCGTACCACCTGTCTTATGTCTTAAACTCAGCTGTGTAGCTGATTTCCTTCAGTTTAAACTGTGCTTTATCAGCGTGTCTCTTTACCATTTTCAGGTTGTTAAAACAACCATGTTCTGCATAACGCACATCCCCGTTATTTTATCTACAATCCATGCCCACACTTCCCCTACATACAGACATAGGGCGCACCACACATTTTGAAGAAAATAGAAGACTTTTATGGGTGCCTTATATATATAATAGAATTAAAAAGTCAATACTTCTATGAAGCTTTGTAGCACAGTTGTCTTACTTGGTCATGAGAGCCTTCAGGTCTTTGTCGTCTCCTTCCAGCAGCTCCAACTTGCTGGTGAGGGTCAGAGAGATCTCCGTCTTGGCCTGTTGGCTCAGAGCGTTTTCCCTGTTTGGGTCGTTCGGATCCACGGCTCCTTCCCCTTAAACAAACAGCAAGAATCATTATCACGCTACGGCTAAAAACAGTCTGAACAATCGCCATTTTGCAGCAATGCATGCTCATAAAACCCTCAGATGATATCACTTTTTATTTTTATCTGTATACGTTACCCAGCAGCGTCTCCACGTCAGGCGTGTCTCCCAGGTCCTGCAGGAGTTCATGCAGCAGGTCATTGTGGTCGGGGCTGATGGCGTCCAGATGTTCCAGAAGCAGCTTAGCAAATTAAAAAAAGGAAATTAAGATTTATGGAGCACTGATCTCACTGCATTTTAAAAACATCCATATGTTTGCATGTGAATAAAGTAAATGATGCTTGTGAATCCCTGGGAATAAAAAAGGGACCAGTTATACATACATAGATTATATAAACATATTTATATTTATTTTTGCCTCACTTCTGAATAATACTGCAGAGAAATAAAACTGTAGCTATAGGTGAGCAAAAAAGGCAAAAACTGTAATCCTAATATAAATAAATATATATAAAATATACAAATATCTTGTTTTTCTGGTACAATTTATATAATATTGACTACAATTATCTTATTCCACTGGCAGGTAATTTTGCTTATTTAAATTTGTTTCCTGATTTGGGTGAAATAAAATAAAAAAAAAAAAAAAACATTATATTGACTAAAATCAGGAAAAATATAATAAGCTAAATTATCCCAATGAGTGAAAATATCTTGTATTTTGGTAAAATTATTCCAAAATTGACTAGAATGATCTTATTTCACTGGCAGATAATTTTACTTATTTAAACTTTTTTCCTGATTTGGGAAAAACTATTATTTTCTCAGGAAAAAAATGATTAAATTGACTAAAATCAAGACAAAACTTAAGCAAAATTATCTTTCGTGCAATAAGAAAATTCTACTCAATATTGGAATAATTGTACAAAAATAGCTTTTTGCAGTGCAGTGAAGACATATATAGATATATATACATTTAAGCCATGCAAACATTGTTTGTCACATCAAGGCAGGAAATTACATAATCACTCGTGTGTGCAAAATGGAAATTCAAGGGAATATTTGCTCAAACTAACACACATCTCCATCATTAGTCCCTGCGTCACAAGAGTGAAACTGAGGACAAAAAGGACAAGAGATGGTTTTAACTTTAAACTCCTCACCACTAGTCACTTTCTAAGGAAATGGGCTGGAGGGGAAAAGGAAGGATGACGACAGACAGAATATAACGAGGCTGCGTGAGAATCAGTGATAAGGATGAGACATGGAAGGGAACATTTGGTTGGAGAGAAGAGGAAAGGGGTGAACTGAACGATGGTTCATGAACTCATTCAAATTCTGGTAAAATATGAACTGTCCCAATAAACAGACCTTAACATGTAGCTGAAAACCAGCTGATCCTGCAGCAGCTGTCACACCTGTCATTTAAACACAGAGCAGCAGCCAGGAGCATGGAGGAAGGCAGCACCACAGCTATGAGCATTAACACAATGTGATGGAGAAGTCAGTACTGACCCAGACTGAACCTTAAGGACTACAGTCCTGCTTTTATTTCACCAATAAACACCATTTAAGCAGCAGCTTTTGAGAATATTCTGCAGCTGCTACTAGTGTGGAATGAATGGATGAAACAAAGTGTTAGGAAATGATAGAATTTAGAGGCTGTCACCTCAATACGAAACCCTGGTTGATAAGGAGTAAAAACTGGAGGAAAAGATTAACCTGATGCATAGTTATCCACATAATAGTGAAAATAATACTAATAATTTTACTAATGGGAGCATATAAAGAGTAAAAAAGTATTGGTCCAAGCACAGAACCTTGTGGAACTCCACAACTTTTGTATTTAGAGGCTGTTACCTTAATACTAAACCCTGGTTAGATAAGGATTAAAAACTTGATAAAAAAAAGATGCATTCAATGCATATTTAGTGTTTTATCCGCATAATAGTGGAAATTAATACTAATATTTTTCTAATGGGAACATATCAAGGGTCAAAAGTATTGGTTCAAGCACAGAATTTTGTGGAACTGCTTGATAAGGATTAAAAAGTGGGGAAAAAATTATAAATCTGATGCATAGTTTTAATGTTAAAACTGATAAAATAATAACTGTCCCTGGTTCTCTATGAGCTGTAAAAGGAGGAAACTCTAGATAAATGTAAAAATACAGAGTTAAGAAGTATTCATCAGGTCTCTCAAAATGTACATTTTGTAGTTTATGTTGGTTTCTTGTCATTTAAAGGTGAATTTTTAACATTTTCTTTTACAAAAATCATGATTTTGTGCAATTTGTGTAACTGAGAACAAATGATAAATTCAAAATATTTAATCCACCTAAGATGTAAAACTAGTTGACAGCATGTGCAACTATGAACCAGTTCACGTAGAAATTGAACTTTCCCCAACACTGTTGATCCAATCCAATCTGTCATTAAAAGACAAATAAAAAAAACAACAACTCTGGTTTGCAGATTTACCGAGTGTGTGTTGATGATCTCCTCTATCGAGATGTAGATGACCGGCTTGCTCAGGTTCACCATGTCCGAGTACTCGTCGATATTAAACTTCTCCTCGGGTTCAGGGACATCACAGGCCGACTGGAAAAACACCCTGGAAGAAAAGGAACCAGCAGCTACCAGTAAATCCTGTCGTCAATGAACCTGTGACCTTTTTTTTACTACAGTAGATTTAATACCCAGACCGAGCCACTTCCAGAAAATCCTAAATGTCTGTGGGTTTCCAGCAATGACGCGTCACCACTTCAGAGAGAAGAATAAACTAAATAGTGACGATAACGACACGTACGCGTCTAAAACATCCTATTTGGAGTTTGTACAGATGTGCCTGGAGTCCAGATGTTTTGTTGGGAAACCCAAATCGCTGACACGGCACATAACTTCAGCGTTTGCCAGGATTAGATCGGAAATGGATTTTTACTGAAAGTTCTGACTTAGTGTAAAAGTACCTTAAAGCCAAAAGCAATGAATTTATCTATGTAATTTATTAGATTAGATGCAACTAATTCACTTCATATGTCACATTGTATAAAGCCACAAAACGCAGATGGAATCTAACCAGAGGTTCCTCAGAAGTAATTTAAATTGCTATGGTACATTATGTACAGACAATATATATGTATATTATATAATATACATACTATACAATACAAATATATACACACACACACACACATATATATATATACACATATATATATATATATATATACACATATACACATATATACACATATATATATATATACACATATACACATATATATATATATATACACACATACACATATATATATATATATATATATACACACATATATATATATATATATATATATATATATATATATATATATATATACACACATATATATATATATACACACATATATATATATATATATATATATATATATATATATATATATATATATACACACATATATATATATATATATATATATATATATATATATATATACACACATATATATATATATATATATATATATATATATATATATATATATATATATATATATATATATATATATATATATATATATATATATATATATATATATATATATATATACACACATATATATATATATATATATATATATATATATATATATACACATATACATATATATACATATATGCATATATATAGATATGTAATATACAGACTATACAATACAAATAGATATACATACAAACACACACATATACATACATATACATATACACATACATATATATATATATATATACACACATACATATAGTTAGTTGTGAATTTTCTGTCTAATCTCTTAATGCCTCTGCACCTGAAATACTCTTATTGCACATTTAGCTCTTAATTCAATGTGACTTTAAAAAAAATTGTTTTTTTCTTAAAGAAATTGTGCATATTTTTTTTTGCTAAATTACAGATATGTCTATAGCAACAAAATTTAAGATTTTATTCGGAATTATTTACCTTGATATGTGTATACAGTTATACACCAACTTTAGTATTATACTTTAATTAATATTATAATTAATTATAATTACAGAAGCAAAGTTAGGGGCCTTAGTGTGTTATTGGTAGCATTTCTTTTAGGGAGAAAAGATCCGACTTGTCTCTTTGGATAAATGTATTCCTATGTTTCTCTGGTACTTTTACACCAAAGTTTCTGATCATGAGTTTATAAAAAATCTCAATATAGCGACACGTCCTCTTACTGGAGCTTCATTGTTTGTCAGAACGGAGCAGCAGAAGGTGACGGCTGCTTCACCTCGTGCTTTGCTCGTGCATCGTGTTGATTTCTGGACATGTTGTGTATAATTAAAGTGTTTTCACAGACTTTAGGTGAGTGTTGCCCTCAGCTTGAAAAAACATGTTGACAGAACGTGTCTGCACGACATCATTTTCTACATGAGGTGCAGATTTCTCACCTGAACTTCTCGTACGTCTGCGATATGTAGTCGTTCATCGGCGTCATGTGCGCGTTCTCGCCCTCGAACAGCTTGTTGGCGGCGGCGTGCTGCAGCATCTTGGCCACGGAGCCCAGGTTGCGCCGCTGGTCGATGTGCAGCTGACCCCCCGCCGACATGTCGATGATGTCGAAGCCGTCGGGGGCCACGATGGCC